>JAPMOB010244650.1:0-40540 GCA_029875015.1 Lepomis gibbosus | reverse complement strand
CCCGTTGTTTACTTATTTGTTGGCGAATTTTTCTTTCCTCCTTTTTTTATCCACATTTCCATGTTCACCCAGTGTCCTACTCGTGCTTTTATTTTGAAGCCCGATGTTCAAACTTCCAGTAGCGTATTGAGGATTTGGTCTCCGACTTTATTTAAACAGCTGTGAGAGAATTTGAATTTAGCTGGAGGAGCCCTTTTATTTAATCTCTCTGGCCTTTAATCATGAATCATCAAAAAGATAAAACAGTTAATGTCATAAAGAATGTAGGATGGCCATGTTGTTAAGGTAGTAATGTTATGTAATATGATGGCTGAAAATTGATGACATGTCAGTTATTAATAACTGCTGAAACGCCTGACTAATAATATTGGTCATGATAATAATTGCTATTACTATTTCTTCCAGAGCCAAACTGTTTTGCTCAATAGTGGAATTTTCTTTTGCCTGTATATGACTCACTGACAAGGATGACTGCCATGCCCAAGGTTAAATAAACATTATAAAATCCTCATTTAAAATAAATTAAGTCAAAGGAAGCCAGATGTCAATTAATAGACTAAAGTTGGAAGTCAGCAACAAGCAATTACAGTTTTCTCAGTTTGAAACTTAGGACATCATGACAAGCAAGATCCTTCAATTGGAGGAACTAAGTTCAAGCCCCCAATATGGCAATTATCCACCCTCATGAAATGTCCTCAAGCTAGACTGAATCCTTATTAGTTCTAGCAGTGCTGACCTGAAGAAGACCCTGCACCACTGCACCCAGACCTTCCCCTGGAGGGTGCACGTAAAAAAGAACATTTTGTTAGCACTGTTAAGAATCACCATTAACTGCCTCCACAACATCAAGGTGAATTATCCATTCAAATCTTGTATCATGATGCAGATGCACGCACACACCTCTGTGCCCACCCACACGCAGGCACCCACACGCAAGCATCTTAATTATTCTGTGTCTACTTTGATGGACAGTCTCCTTAACCTTACTGCACTGTCACTAATGATTCACAGCTCTCCTTTATTGTACCACAGCCTCATGACTCAACTGCAAAGAAATGCATAATGAGTGCATGGCACCCACATACACAAATTAAGCTTATCCAGTTGATCTACTTCTGGTAATATTGCATTTCCACTTCAGATAGATTTATATGTTACATTTAACAGTTATATAATTATTTTCCTCCTGCAGGTTTACACAACTGGTTGCTACATGATGTGTCTGTTTGTGCCGTTAAAGTGCGGCTTCAGAATGTGCTGGGAAACACTGAATTGAAACACACTGAATTGACACCCAATTAAGTACACATATGAGCAGAAGATTGCCCCTTGAAGTGAACAAAGTGCGCCTCTGAAATGCATAGATTTTGAACCCTACCATTATACCTCTTTTAACCGTATTTTATAAAAACATGACAGAAAAGTGCAACATTTGCTGAACTGCAGAGATAATCTGCATGAAGCCAGAAACACAATTAGGAAATCACTTTCAGTTAATGCATAATACAACTCCATCAGCCCCTTTATTCATTAATCTATATATTTTATGTTAAAAATTATCAACATTCACTGGCTAATCCAGGGGTTTTTCATGATCAATGAAGTGATCAATCAGTTGATCCACATAAGGTCATACACGCATGCATGCTTACTTGGCTGGTTCCATTCCTCATTCAGGGCCATTACAGCAGTTATTCATCATGCTCCACAGGAGAAAGACATGAAAAATATGTGTTTTTGCTCAGCAGCGTCAAGATCTGCTAAAGGCTCAAAACTTCTCAACTTTACTGCTTCTAGTTACACTCAGACCTGCCGTATAACCACAACATTATGATAATTGTAGCATCTGAATATTGTGTCTCACAGCATGTCTGTTGGCAAAAAGAAGCTACAGTCATTCGGTTTTATATTAACGGGAGGTTAAAACATCCATTTACTCATCTCAGTCTGCTGTGCACATTTTACCTGAAGTGTTTCACCATCTTCAGACTATTTCCCAGAGAGATTTAGCTCATTTTCTTTGGTCAGATTGTATAATTATAGGAAAGCCCATTGGCCAGCCCAGACGTGGACTGAATTGAGTTTGTTGGCTGCCATTGTAACACATGCATTTTAATATTTGTTGCAGGTTTGTGCCAAGTTGGCTGCAGACCCCTTACGCTGGTGAGGTTAATATCCTGAGAATAAATTAATATTGTCAAATATCTTTGTATACCATCAAATCACATCATGTATCACAGAGGAGTAAATATTTTTGGGTGGCTTAGTGAAGTGTTTGATTATAGAGATAATGTTTATAATTGTTAATAACATAATTCATACCTAATGTGTTTTTTATTCACACTGTCAGCTCTGCTTAATGGGTTTTCTCATTACTCAAGTTAACGTTGTGGTGTTAAAAAGCAACATGGCATTAATTTCTTTGTCATTTTAGTAATGATATAGTCTGAAATTAAAACTGTTTATTTTTTTTAACATTATAAACTTTTAGCATTATCAAAGTTGACATCCATAAATTTTCTCATGTTCTTGTTGTGGGTTAATTGAAATAATCTACAACAAAGATCGCAGCTCGTTCATGATTATGATGACGCCTCACCTGACCTTGTTATATGTATAATGAACTTCAGTTGAATGAAAATGTATTCAACTTGTTTCCAATATTATGAGTCATAATAATTATTGTCATCATGAAAAAACAATAGAAGTCACACAAAAAAGGACTGTCAAAAACAGATTCAGTTGACAAACTGTACAATGATTACAAACAATAACAGAAATAAAAGTGGAAAAAGTGGAAAGGAAGGTCATGCAGTACCATGACCAACCAGTGAGAGGAGTCACTGCAGCTGCAGGGATTTCAACCAGCACCAGCTTCCCACCTACCAGTCGGTTTGTTGGAATGCTCGACTAGACTTAATGTACCAGGAATTGTACCCTGGCCCTCCGTGGATGGGAACTTTATCCCTATACCACCTGTGCACCCAAAGGAAAGTATTTAAAGGGGATTTGAAAAGTAAAAACCACTCTGGATTTAAGATCTCAGATTTGGCTTTAAGATATGCAGACTGTTCTAAAGATTAGAGGCTCTAACTGTAAATGCACCATCACCCTTTTGAGAAATGAGAGGAAACATTGTTGGCAGATCCTGCATGTTATGAGGATATTAAATGTAGCCATATTAATTGCTGTTACTAAGGTTTATGTTGGTTTAAGGTTAGCAACTATTTTCAGTTCACCAAAAGCACAGCTAGCATCAGTGTTTATGAACTTACGGTATGTCATAACCATACTTTGTGAAATCTCTTGTACTAAGACACCATCTTACAGTGACTGTCATGAGCATCCCTTTATGGGTGGGTGTGCAGTAGTTCATGCAGAGGCACTGATAGGTTAGACTTTTGTGTGAAAATATATTTTTTCCATATATATGTGTATTCTTTATTCATATTTGTAATGATAACATCTTTTTGGTCTCTTTTTGGTATGTGTACTGTTCAGAATACAATAAAATACAATACAATGCACATGCCTACACACACAAATATCTCCCTTCAAGCCATGTAAGTCACAAGTTTCCATGATGCTCCACATTTGGCTTGAAACTCACCTCAGATCTCCTGGTATAAAAGACCATGTCAGTCACATACAAGTGTCATAGGGTTCAAAGCAAATAACAAAACAGTCCCTTTTTTTGTTTTTTTTTTCTTTTTTAAATGTATTTATACGGAAGGGAGACAGGATTTATTAAAAGGGTTCTCCCAAACTGATCCTCAGAGACCAAGTCATATTGTCTAAACTCCTTTACAGGCTTTTTTCCCCAAAAGACTCCTGTCACATTTCTGAGCGCCCTACTGCTCTATTCACTTTTACTCTGGTGCAGAAAAAAATACACATTATTATACAAAAAAAGAGTCTTCTTGGGTTGTTAAAAATATCATTTTTCTCCTGTCCTCTACAGCAGGAGCACAGGGCACTACAGAGAAAAAAAATCTATGTATTTTCCCAGCATGCATTGAGCAGAATGCGGAAGAAATACCCTGGAGGTCACTGGTCTATTGTGGGTCGAGAGAAATTCAGTTTTGATAAATGCAAATCAAAAATCTATCACCTTGGGGAAAGTCTGAATGTGGAAAACTTTACTTAGTCTTCCGTTCTGCTAATGTATTTCTAGAATACCTTCAGTTGAAAGCGCTTCTGAATCAATGATAGCAGTAGATAAATGATAAATGTTACACGTGAAAAAACAGACAGTAAATCAATATCTATCGCCCAAGGACTATTGTTTCATGTATTAGTATCCGTTATGTATTAGTACGACTTAAAATAGTCAGTAGTTGTTTTTCATAGTCAAAAAGAATGCTCTAGTTAGACAGAAAAGCTGAAGTGCCACTTCAGTAAGTGGAGTACTGTACTCCTCTTACCATAAGAGCCTCATTTTGAAAGCCCCTCTAGAAATACGTTCCACCGTGAGATACAGTTACAGTAATGATAGTGTGTGTCTATATGTGTTCCAACAATAGGATTTGAGCTACATTGAAGTGATGTAGCTGCTTAGCATCCATTACCATAATGACAAAGTATCATCCCTATGTTTAACAACATCAAAAAAGCATCATAAAAGCTATAAGTTTAGATATGTATCCCTTCGTCTATATCGTTGTCCCTCTATACATGCCAAGGTATCAATTTAAGTCCTGCATGAGGGCCATTTTTAAAATCTCCCCTTGTCAGTAAAGTTAATGTTATGACTTTAAAAGGGGAAAACCTGTCGGATTTTCTTATCACCCTAAAACAAAGACACTTTCATTAATAACTGCTCCTGTTCCAAAGATAGGACAGACCAAATTTAAGCCATTTTAGTTATTCTGCTTAATACATCCACATGGAGGGTAAGCCACAGAGGTTCATTGCTGAAATGGATGGCTTTTCACAGAGTGCTGTATTATAGCATATTCATGGAAAGTTGACTGAGAGGTTAAAGTGTGGTAGGAAAAGGTGCACAAGCAACAGGGACTGAGTCTGGAGTCGGTGCATCAAGAGCCACCAGGCACAGATGTGTCCAGGAAATGAGCTACAAGTGTCGGATTCCTCTTGGCAAACTACTCCTGATACAGAGACAGTGTCAGAAGTGTCTTACCTGGGCTAAGGAGAAAAAGAACTGGACCATTGCTCAGTGGTCCAAAGTCCTCTTTTGATGAAAGTAAATTTTGCATTTCATTTGGAAATGAAGGTCCCAGAGTCTGGAGGACGAGTAAAGTTTCCACAGTCAGAAATGGTGTGGGGGACCATGTCATCTGCTGGTGTTGGTCCAGAGTTCCAGAGTCAGTGCAGCCATCTTAATTGACCTTTTCAGTATATACATTTTTTTGAGATTCCCCTGTAAACATTAAAATTAAATACAAAGTGACACAGACAAATGTATAAATATATATATATTACATTACATTAAAAATATGTCCTGCTGTTTGACATGCAGTAGAAAATTCTCCTGCCAAGGGACAATTTTATAATAATAATAATAATTATAATAATAATAATAATAATAATAATAATAATAATAATAATAATAATAATAATAATAATAATAATAATAATAATAATAATAATAATAATAATAATAATAATAATAATAATAATAATAATAATAATAATAATAATAATAATAAGAAGAAGAAGAATTAATTTTTCTTAGTTTGTGACATGAGGAGATAAATTTTGCTGCAATTATTGGCATTTGGGCATTTCTCCTACTAAATAGGAGAGTTTCTGGGAAATGTTTGAGTGTTTTTCTGGTAAGGTTTTATATTTAGGGCATGAAGTGGGAAAGTGTAGCTCTGTCTCTACCTGTCCTCTGTTGCACTGGGAGCAGAGTCTCTCCTCTACTGGAAGCCAGCTCTGTCTGTGGTGACCCCTTTCTGTGGCCAGGCTGCGTTCAGGCTGAGTATGTATGTAGTCAACACTTTTCTTAGTTTTTCTTTAGACATTTTATTCTGCTCAGGTCATTTGTGAGTGTGAATTCTCTTTTTAGGGCCAGTGATGTTCACTGGGGGTTGCCAGGCAACCAGCAGATGATCTAGGAAGTCACTGCTTACAGCCAAGAAATAGTTCGTAAAACTGTAACTTGTCATTTGGATTTTGTACAGATACAACAAATGAGATATGCAGTATGTGCTAATTAAGTAGATTTAGAGGTGCTGGTTGATGGATTTTCTTACCTTTGGACAGAGCCAGGCTAGTTGTTTCTAGTCTTTGTGTTAAGATCGGCTACGTTCTCCTGGCTCCAGCTTCATATTTAATGTATAAATATGAGTGGTATCAATTTTTTGATAAATCTTGGCAAAAAAGCTGGTGTAGTTCTACTATTCCTTCAGGTATAGTTTGACCTTAATAAAAACCCCTACATAGTGACACATAAGCTACACTTCAGTAGAACTACAAGACATACAACGCTACCACCTTTATTGCTTATTTATACAGGCTATTTTTAAAGCTGCTTTGTTCAACTGTAACCAAACTGCATGTCGTTGGATATTTATATGCAATGACAATAAAGTCTCTATTCTCTTCTATTGTGTGAGATTGCAAAACTAGTAAGACAAATACACATTCAGCATGTAAGCATTAGAGAGGAGGAAAAGTGTGAGGTGCGTTTCTAAGACAAACAACGCTTTTATCCACAGGTCGCGCTTCCATCCTTGTTCTCTAAACACGGTGTCTGTTACTGTCAGTGTTACAGCAGTCGAGGCAGCGAAAAGCACACCTGCTCCCTTCTTGTTATAGTGACTGCCCTAATAGAAAACGTGCTCTGTGTTAAGAACTCGTTCGTCTCGTTGGTAGGACCCCAGCATGAGCCATCGGTGAGAGCCATCAATGATTTAGATCAACAGCACTCTCCTCGCTCCTTAACAGGATCTGCAGGTGTGCTGGCACTATCATTCATCACTGAAACATTATCAATTCTCCTCCAGTTTCCTACAGTGGCAACACAACCAAAGGTCCTTCACTCTCTCTTAGCTTCCTCAACAACGTGTAACAACTTTTTATCAATCATACTCATGGCCTGGTAAACCATTGTGCTGAGAGAGGTGTAATAAGATGTAATTATAAGGATTTTTCCTTTGATAACATGCCTTTTGGTTAGATTTTTGCCAGACTCCACACAATACTGGGCACCTATAGGTAATTTGCCTCTATATTGCAGCTATTGTACAATCTTTCTGTAGGACTGGGTCACAGGATATTCAATTCAATTCAATTCAATTTTATTTATATAGCGCCAAATCACAACAACAGTTATCTCAGCGCTTTTCATAAAAGAGCAGGTCTAGACCGTACTCTCTGATGTTATTTACAGAAGCCCAACAATTCCCACCAAGAGCAAGCACTATGCGACACAGGCAAGGAAAAAGCATCACCGTGGTGGAGAGGCAACTGTTTCGGTTCTTCTGTCCTTCATGGCTACGTTTAGGAAGCACATTCATGAATCCCTGGATATGCAGATTTTTTTTTTTCTGGTTTGGATATTGCCACCCCATGCAAATTTGCCTGTAATTGCAATGCAATTGCGTCATCTCTCAAATTGCATTTATATATATACATATTTATATATATATATTGTCATGATAATATCATGATCTCTTTGAGATGCATGTTAAGTTTCTGTTTGAATGGCAGGAAAATAGATCGCTTAAATGGAGAGTGAGTGATTCTGGATTGTTGATGTTTGAGTTGAAACGCCTTTGCCTTTGCTGGTCGTATAGCTTTCTTCTCTGTCTCTGTCTCTTCATCTTCCCAGTGCCTTGAGTCCAGCATGTTCGAATGTGCTGGTGTATAGAACTGTCTCTCCTATTGCGCCACCGGTTGCTGATTGGTTGAAACAATGGTGTGGGGAAGGTCCACACCGATTTATTTGTTTTCCATTTATGGAGCCAGGCAGGGCTGAGTACAAAATCAGAAAAATGAGCAAACAGTGAGTAAATATTTGCTGAATTTCAACAAAAAGTGTATTGGACACATCACTTACTATGCCTTTGACTGAATTTGTTCAGCCTGACAATGTGTTTATGTTTTTTTGTTGTAAGGTGGAAGTACATTGTTATACCTTAACCTCAGTAGCAAGTGCCAGTATCATTTTTACTTGACACAGAAGTGGTTGAAGTGGTTGGTAGGATGTTAATATGTAGATTTTTTACTGTTGTTATTTTTACATGTAGCCCAACAGTACCTTGTATAGCTGCATTGGACTCATCCACACCTGTCTGCATTTTTTCTCTCACTATTTTTCTTGAATGTAGCTCGGTAGCCGCATAAGAAGGCAACTTCTTTGTCGTCTTCAGTTGACGGAAACAGCTGTCAGGGGGTACACCACTGTGCATATTTAAATCGCTGAACAAATCTGATATGGGGGTGGTGATTCAGAGAGGTGAGAGATGTGACATACTGTTATATCCTCCAAAATACTGCTTTGGTGTGAACCACAGAAATGTTTGGGATGTTTCCAAACAGCATAATGAGTACACACTAAACCATATATCTGAAGTTTCTTGGAGAGCACAATCATTTTTAAGAGGCACTGAAATTTGAGCAATACCTTTTTATGAGATACTGAAATTTGCTTTCTTATTTCCATTTCAAAATAGCACAAAAGGCAAACCTAAGATCACCAGCTCTGAGTCACCTAGATAGTCCACTGAAGGATAAGTGGGATGTGGTGGTCTAGCCAGACTTCCTGTACAATGACAGTCAGGGTTGTGTCTGGAATTAGAGATTGTTGTCCTCTCATCCTTTCCTGCAAAGCTGCTCTTGTCGAGAGTGGTGTGGCGACCTGTGTGACCAGTTAAATATTGGGATTTAGTTCAGCTGGAGAGGACAAAGGCTAATGCTCTTCAGCTGAGCATGTCCATGCAAGTTGTCACTATGCAGAGATGAAAAGATGAGTGGCCAAGCCTTAAGAGGCCTGTAAGAGGGTGGTCTTTGAACTAATGTTGCACTGTGTGCCTACATCATTTTGCTTTCATCACACCCGTATTGATCACAGAATGCATTTCCATTTGTTGTTAGTGGCAATAGTATAGTTACACGCTTGATTAAATCCGTGCCTACAGCCCAGTTGCAGTACACCGTAATGAAATCTGACACGCTGCCACTGTAAAAAAAGATGAATGTCCAAAGTTTAACATTTACTGGTGAATACCAGAGGTGTCAAGAAGGTGTAGATCGGCAAGCTGTACATATGCATCTCTCATCTGTCCATGCTAATCAGACTTTAGTATGGTTCTGATGGGTACTTGTGCCCAGAGGATCTGTGATAAGTGACTTCGGCCTCCATGCAAACAAAGGTGGACATGGCATACAGTGATTCATTTTAGTCATATCTAGCAACAAACTAATGGGTTCCAGAGGTTGCCCTTCGAGTTGTCATTACACTGTAAAAAAAAATCTTTAATTTTACGGTTAAATATTCCTTTTTATTTCACAGATTATTCCTATATTTTTGAAATACATGAAAAGATCAACATAACATGAAAAACCTGTAGCTGTGAATAACCATAACATTTCTTTTATTTTAAAGAAAATATTGGGTTTTTTGACATAAACAAACAGCCATAATTACTGTAATTTCACAGATATTGACTTTTATCATAATGCTTAGATTACAACTTAGATTAAAATATAATTGCCCAAAAGTGGAAAAATTACAGAAAGGTCATATTTAATTTATTGTTAAATGACAGGTGTCCACACCTTTTAATGGGCTTAAAAAATAAATGTAAACCTCCTGTAAAATGATGTGTTTGTGATTAAAAATGAATTTTAATGCCATTTTACAAATAAAAGAGTCTTAGCTATAGGTGTATTATCAAAACTTTTTTTTCTTAATTAAAAATTACCATTACCAATTACCATTATCCATTTATCTTAGACTGGGGTTATTTGTGACAGTTTCAGACTTCCTTAATTTGAAGAAACTCAGACCTTTTAAATTACCACCACAATACAAATACCCACATCTGATACTATTTAGAGCATTTATTCAGTTCCATGCACAACAAATAAGCCACAACTCAAACATTTCAGTGTAAAGAACTGTTCTCCTGAAACTGTTTTTTTATCTTATTGATGACATTTTCAGATCTATTCATTAGAAACTCAACTGGTTCAACATAAAGAACATTTTGGACACTGTCAGACATAGCTCCAAGATTCAAGTGGAACATGAATGTAAAGTAATTAGACAGTATTTCTTAAAATGCTGGGATTTTGCATTGATAGGACTGTAGAGAGAGAGATATGAAAGGCAAAGAAGAGGGGATAATAGTAAATCCAGTGGTTTTAGTGAACTTGCACAATCCAAAGACTTCATCATTTTCTGGATTCAATAGGACATTTTGCAACTTTCTAAAGCTGTGCATCCATGTTCCTTTTCTGTCCTCTAGTTCTAACCCAGGAGTGCTACAGCTGATTGCTGAATTAAGTCCACCTGGCCTTGGAAGGCAATGCACAACTGTGTGCACCTGAGTTAGGAAAGTCCACAATTAATACATTAAGTTGGTATACAAAATAGATGCAAATATGTGCAAGTAGGAAGATAAGTGAGAATGTGATACAAACACAACTCAAGCAGAAAATGTACCTGAAATTCGATGTGAATTCAAACTCATCTTCTTAAAATGGTTTGAATGATACCTATTTAAACAACCTATCAAACACCGACCTGCCGTAGCTCAATCACTGTAGAATATATGCAAGTTTTTCTTGGCAGTCCTAATGAATCCAAGTTTTTGGTACACAAGCTAAAAGTACATTTTCAGATTCAGCTGACTTTGCACGACAACACCTCAGGATGACCTTAAGAAACCATTTTGCTTCTCAAGGTAGCTCAATTGGAAAACATAAACAATGGCAAACATAATAAACAGCATACCTATCCAAGATCTGCGAGACATAAAGTAAATAAGTTTCCCTTAATAATGGTATAGTGACAAAATTATGGAGATGTATTTGTCCATAGCCCTCTCCACAGAAGCAGGGACAAATTCAAGTCAGGTGGCTACCTGGCTGCAAAAATGACAGAGCAGATAACCACTCCCCCTCAACCACCAGCTCTTCCATCAAGTGTGAGCAATAAGCAAAAGGCAGATGATCTTCACTTGCTTGGCGTTTCTTACATCCAAAAAGCTTGAGAGTGTTTGATTTACAATATAACTACCATTAATAAATAGGGCTGTGTGATGTATACACTGTATTGCCAAAATTATTGGGACACCCCTCAGAATCACTGAATTCAGGTGTTCCAATCTTCCGTGACCACAGGCGGATAAAATCGAGCACCTAGGTATGCAGACTGCTTCTACAAACATTTGTGAAAGAATGGGTTGCTCTCAGGAGCTCCGAATTGTGAATTGAAACATGGTACTGTGATAGGTTGCCACCTGTGGAACAAGTACATTTGTGAAATTTCCTCACTACTAAATATACCACGCTCAACTGTTAGAGGTATTATAAACAAAGTGGAAGGAATGGGAACAACAGCAACTCAGCCACAAAGTGGTAGGTCACTGCGCACTGTGCGCAACTTTCTGCAGAGTGAATAGCTACAGTCTTCAGAAAGTTGTGTGGCCTTCGGATAAGCTCAAGAACAGTGCATAGAGAGCTTCATGGAATGGGTTTCCATGTCCGAGCAGCTGCATCCAAGCCTTACATTATCGTGTGAAATGCAAAGCGTCGTATGCAGTGGTGTAAAGCATGCCGCCACTGGACTCTAGAGCAGATGAGACATGTTCTCTGGAGTTACAAATCATACTTCTCTGTCTGGTAATCCCATGGACGAGTCTGGGTTTGGCAGTTGCCAGGAGAACAATACTTGCCTGATTGCACTGTGCCAAGTGTAAAGTTTGGTGGAGGGGGATTATAGTGTGTTTTTCAGGGGTTGGGCATTTTGGACAATTTCATGCTCCCAACTTTGTGGAAACAGTTTGGGGATGGCCCCTTCCTGTTCCAACATGACTGCGCACCAGTGCACAAAGCAAGGTCCATTAAAACATGGATGAACAAGTTTGGTTGGACACCTTTGGGATGAATTAGCATGGAAAATCTAATGTTTGCAGGTGTTGTTTCATTTTTTTTAGGTTAAACACTGATTACATTTACAAGATTTTAAGTCTGCTTATTTGTATTATAGCAGTGTTCAACTATATTTATAGGTTATTTGATGGTTGTTACAGGTGTATATGTTCTTCAATAAACCTTAAAACCCCCAAAATTACACAATATTTTTTGGAAAATGAAAGTTACAAACTGTATTGTCATTACGGAATATTACTGTACTTTTACAAGGTAGTTATTTACTGTTATTTTACTGTATTTTTCTGGCACCCCAGCTGCCAGAATATTTCCATATTTTTAAAGTTAGTTATTTACTGTTATTTTACGGTAATTTTCTGGCACCCCAGCTGCTGGAATATTTCTGTATTTTTATGAGTTAGTTATTTATTGTTATTTTACGGTATTTTTCTGGCGCCCCGGCTGCTGGAATATTACCCTTTTTATACAACTTTTTTTAACAGTGTAGATTAACATATAATGACCTGTAACCCTAGAATTTTTTGACCTTTAAAAATGGCCAAAGGCTTAATTATATTACTTAGTATCACGATTTAGTTCATGGAACTATATTTCACATGTACCTGAACCCGAAGCAAAACACCCCCACTTACATAGCCCCTTGTGCCTTTTTACACAGGGCATTTTTCAGTCTGAATGTCTGGTAAAGTAGAACCCATGACAATGGCTACATGTTATATTACGGCAAAGGCATGCGGGTACATGCACAGACTGTATAAGACTTCATATTGTACAGCAGTTATAGTCCCTGTGCATATGTTTATGTGTTGGGTGGTCTATTTATATTCTATTCTTCAGTGTTAATAAGTGTCAGCACAGGGAGGCTAGTTAACATTGCTTGCTTTCCCTCCTTTTGACAGCACAGGGACTCTGACAGATAACAAACAGCTGCACCATAGGGGATGCGGCAAAGCAATGCATCATGGAAGCAATGGTCTAGTCACCCTGCCCTCCTTCTTCTTCTCTGTATTCCCCTTTCATCTGCTCTTCACACATCCTGCTATTCCATCGCCTATGTCATTCCCACAATTTGTATTTGTCAGTATACGCCGCTCGCCTTTGAAGGCTTGCTGTCTCTCGCCTGTAACACAATAAAAAAACAAAAAAACATTGGCAACTAATGTTTAACAAGAAGAGCAGTTCAAAGAAAAGAACAATCCTTGCTCATTTGCATCCGTATGTGAGGCAGTGCCTAAGTGCTACAAGGTCACATGCTATTCAACAACCAAAAGAGTACTGCTACCCTGAAAATTGCAAGTACTCAGATGAACAAGAATAATTGTTTTGCATTTCACTAGGTGACACTGGCACAGAAGTGACCACTTAAAATAATATTTAAGGTACAGGAAAACAACATTCTAATTATTATTGGCACACAGCTAAATACAAAGCCTTTTAAAAGGCCTGCTTATAATTTATCATGGTAGCTTGGTACATGGCTCCCTACACCAAAATGCTTTCTCACTTTCTATGTAAAAGACAGAATTAGGCCATGGAAACACCCTAAGGAGTCAAATTAAAGGCTCTAATATTAGCATGTAACAGTAAAAACAGTGGGGTTAATAGCTATTTAGTTATCCAGCTTAATTACCAGCCTGCAGCTTCCTGCAAGTCCTACAGAGCCCAGGTTTGCACAGTGGTGTGATGAAAGACATGTGATTCTATCTAGTGCATTGTGCCTTATCCAGGCATAGAGTGCAGGAGGTGCAGATTTAGCCAAATACTACAGTTTTAACCTCCCCCCAATGTTATTCTCTGCCCTATCCTAATCTCTCCAGAGTCCATCTTATAAATGTTGCTTCTTAATGTGTGTATTCAATGGATTCGAGTGTTTCAGGCTTCCTATCCTGGCATAGAGTGCAGGAGGTGCAGACTGGATCAAATACTAAAGTTTTAAATCTCAAAATAGTTTAATAATTAAAAAAAGGTGTTTCTTTTTTGAGAGTGGAAGAGAGACAATGTGAAACAATGACAGAAGAGGGTGAATTACTAAATTGAGGGTGGGAAAGAAAGACAATGAGATAGAGATACTTTAAAGATTGTTTTTAAGAGTGCCCATAAGGCTTTGCTCCTTACTTTTTGGAGGAGTTTACAATGCCAAATGTTTTGGCTTTGACAGTTTTGCAGGCCATGTTAAAGGCCTGACATGTCCTCTGGCAGTTTAGCAAGTGCTGATGAGGAAAAAGACAGCAGGACTGCACTTGACTGCCAGCGCCTTGCTAGTATGTGTCCTTGTCCAAATCTGTGAGAGTTGGAGGCGTGAAATCTTTGAAGGATAATAGTACAGTACTTAAATATAATAAAATGCTTCAAAAAAAGAGTGCTGAAAAGGCTCTTTTCTGTGTTGCCCTCATCGCCTTGATGTCATAAAAGACTTTTTACTATAAGCATCTTATATTAGACATACACACATAGAGAAATAAAGCACAAGGAACACGTGCATAAACACACAGGTGATACTTTGTTTTAACAAATGAATCCATTAAATACATATTTATGTATATTTATATATATTTATATTTAATAAGGACAACTACTAACCAGCCCATACCCTGCCGATTACTTTATGTATTCTGCCTTTTGCTTTTTGATGTGTGAGATACATTAATATTATATTATTTTACTTCTTGAAGAGTAATGGCATTCAGTGGAAATACAAATGTGCTTATCTCTTCTTGGACAGACAGCAGTGTACAGTGAAATCTTGAATAAAGTTCATGAATATTAAACCTGCTGTAATCTGCTCCCACCTGGATATCCGGTTATTGTCAATTACTAATTGAAAGACTGCCAGTGACTCACAATGTGGTTATCACAAGTTAAAATTTTCATGGCAAGATCTCCTGGCTCGTGGCTTAGGTGACAAAATATCAGAGAAAAAACATTCTATGAAGCCAAGTGTAGAAACTGGCATAAATGCACCACAGTTGGGTCGAGATTAAATGGACATGAGGTGTAAATGTCATCCACGAACTGATACAATGAAATGTGACTTTTATTAGGCTTTAATATTTACCATTCACCATCTGCACTGGGTTAGGACACCATTGCCTTTAGAAGGCCTACATTTTTAACTACATATTCAAAGTTTGGTCTATGCTGCCTTATTAGAGTCAGCATTTAGGCTACAAACCTCTTGTCTGGTCTACGTCTAAAGGTGTTGTGTTGGTTGAGCCTTTTCACGCCACTTCAGCACCTTGGCAAGGCACGTCATTCTGCCAGAAGCAGCCAAAAGTACTGTGACTATGAAGGGATTAATCTAGTCTACAATGCTGAGGTACATGTTGCATTTAAATGATCCTCACCAGATGTTAAGGAGCCCAGTATGCCAAGAAACACTCCCACGCCATCACAAGGCTCTTTTTGCTACATTCTTTGTAATTTTTAGGCAAATGTGGTGCACAAAAAATTCAAGGAATGCAGCTGATTTTGAAATTGCTGCAACCATCAGGAAAGTTGCTTGGATAACACATCTTGGCCAATATTTTGTCAAATGTCTAAAAGGCAGCAGTTTTGTACAATGTGACAGTTGCACTTTGAACATGAGATGTCATTAATTTTGTAATTACATGCTGTTGTTATTTGAGTCTGGAAATGTTTACCCTGTTCACTGACAAATATACTTAAAGTTGCTTCCTCAGTTATTAAACATTCACTGTTATTAATCATTTCACTGCTTACTTGTTAATCTAAAACCTGTTAAATCTTTCTACACAATTATATTTTTTAAAGAGGTTCAAAAAGGTTGTCAGATTTGGTACAAAATCATATTTCAATCAGTCAATCTGGGGTTGTAAAGCCATCCCATGAATAAATTAAAACCATGTTTTAACCTTGTCCCTAATTACTTATTGATAAGAAATAGTTACACATACTTATAAAAAACGTACTCACTAGATACAGGACATTCTCCCAACAATAGTGGGTCCTATTATTGATATGATTGTCAGTTAAAAATCTGTCAGGCTGGTCTTACAGATTCATCCCATGCACACAAGAATAACCTGTCTTAACCTTTTCCCTGATTACTTATTCATATAAGCACAGTTCAGATAAATATGCTCTGCTCTGGGCTTTCTAAAATATTCCATTTCCTTTTTTGATTCCTCCCTTAAATTAACATTAATGGAATCATCAGAGTGCAAGTAAACAGAGTGCAGTGTTTCTGTGCAGCTTGAGTGCACACGACTCTGTTCCTGGTCTTTCTGCTGTTTATCCATCATCTTAGTGTAAGCCTTAAATGGCATACTTTAATTGATAAGACTTTATGATTTTATTTTGACACAGGGAGCGCTGACCGGCACTCCCTGTGTCAACTCAGATCCCCATTTTGAAATTCCATTTGGCTTGATAATTAAATTATGGTCTTCTCCACCCCATCCTCATCTCCCCTATGTCCAGTTTATGAAGTCAGCTTGTTTGTGTGTGTGTGTGTGTGTGTGTGTGTGTGTGTGTTTCAGGCTGCTCATGGGAATAAATGACAGCCAAAGAAGTGATGAAGAGATGTTTCAGTCAATTGTAGCAATATATAAATAATCCTGGATCTTAGAAAGACTATTTTCTGGATTTACCTTTTCAGTGGCAGCTTTTGATGCATCTTTTGAAAATATTCAGATCCTTTCACCTTTTTCCGCATTTTTTCATGTTGTCACGGTTGTACCTCTTTGCCTTTGTCAGACTAGCTATAGAGGTTTTTATGTCCAGACAATCCCACTCAAGGACATTCAGAACTTTGTCCCTAAGTATTGTTCTTGTACTGTAGTGCTAAAAGGCACTCCACTAGGTGATTCCAGATTTGGTCTTTCATTCTATTCAAGGGTTTGAGGGACTCAGGGTCCTATACTACCACTGCAGAGATTGTAGAATTTAAGGATGCACGGTCCCTGACCTTCCCCAGATGTAGAACTTGGCACTCAAGGCATAAATATCTTCCTTCATGCTCCAAGTCCTAAAGTGCCTTAGAAATCCCAGTTGTGCTTGATTGTCCAGTGTTTCAGAGAAGCCCAGATGCCCTGTTAGAGTGGCCATTGGGGTCTAGGCCACACAGCTAGCTCTAGCAAGAGTTCTGATTGTTCCACACTTTTTACACTTACGATCATTTCAACAATATAGTCCACTTTTCACCTGACAACGTTTTATACTCTCACAGTTTCTTTATTCCCTTTGTTTGTGGTAATCTCTGCCTCAAGTCAGAGGTCTACAAAAGAATTCATTGTACTGCAAGATATGTTTTAGCTTAGAACTTTATTTAGTTACGTTGTGCATATGATATTCATATGACATTAAATGTAGACTGGAGGCAAATAATGCTTTTTTGAATAACTCTGCACAAAACATATCAAAATGTGTAAAAAGTAGAGCCTGAATCACACCTGAGGTCACTATAAATGATAAGTCATTCAAACTGAGTGGCCAATTCTTTGTTGAAAACAACACAAAATCTTCAGTTATTACAGTACCAGATTAGAGACAACGAGCACAGTGGCCTTGCAGTAGCACTTGCTGCTTTTTGCAAAGATAAATGTACAAGGATCAGACCTTCAAAATGTCAGTTCTTAGATTTAGTAAAGCATAACCCACTGGCAATCTTTAAACATCTTCTCTAAGAAGGTGTTGTCTCTCCTAAATCTAGAAAGTGACCTCTGTGCTTTCTTTGAGGGAAAATGAGTGTAGAGAGATTATATTTAGCAAGGCAAACATTTATGATGAGATACAGCTCATCACCTTCAGCTACTTTGTACCAACACCTCTGAAGGAGAGCGTCCTTAATGTTGCCTAGATAATTTACAGGATGATTCAGCCCATTTGGGGGGAGAATTCATTCTGGATTTACAGGAACACTGGATGTTCATCGCAACCTTTTGTGAAACACATAATGTTGTCCATATGTCTCTAGGCCGGTGTCACCAAGAATAATAGTCTTCACATTTAATCCATCTGAAACATGCCTAGCACATTTATTCTTGAATTACATTCACACTAAATGTAAAGTTTATTTTTATTATTATGTTATTGGTGTAAATTTGAGTGTTTTTGCAGACATGTAAAAATGCTGCAAAGTAAGCTGGCAAAAATAGATATGTTAATATATTATATTTATCAGTTAACAAACTGCAAAGTGAGTAAAAAGATGAAAAATTTAAATCAAATCAATATTTGGTACGACCACCCACTGCCTTCAAAACAGCATCAATTCTTTTAGGTACACTTGCACAAAGTCAGGGATTCTGTTGGCATATTGTCAGGTGTATGATTAAACAATTATGCCAAACAGGTGCTGTTGATCACCAATTCAATATGTAGTATGAAACTAAAACAGAAACAGCTGTGTATGAGGAATACAGCTGGGTCAAGAACAGCTAATGCAGCTAATAAGGTGAGGCTGCTGAAGACAGTTTACTGTCAAAAGTCATAAACCATGGCAAGCACGGCTCCAGATTAAGTTTTTTCACCTCCATCCTGAAACCGTCCCGAAAAACAATTTGAACCATCCTGAAGTTAATGCAAAGCATCCCAAAATCAAAATTTTGTTTTGTTACTTTGTTATTATCCTCTATAGTTGTTAGTGACATAATAAATGCAAATAAATTGATAAAATTGATCAAATATATAATATTTATTTTGCTCGTTTTTAACAATAAGATTAAAAAGTGAAACTAAAAATTTATCTGTTGGGGCATCTTTTAAACTTGATGAATCAAAATTAGTTAGAAACTCCTGGCAGCTTTTCTGCTCATGTTCAAAACTTTCTGCACATTCAGAATCTCTCCCACATATCTGTGTCTTCTGACATGTCCACTAAAAAAAATCGTATTATTTTGAGATTAGCGTCATTATTTAATGAGAATTCATAATATTTTTTAAAAGTCTACCTGACCTACTCTGCTGTGCACCCCCTAAGACCCCTCACAAGAAAAACAGCAGCATCAGTGCTCCAAAACATTTAAGTTGAAGTGACAAAGCCCTCTTGTAGCCGTAGTAATTACGACACAAGCAACAGAGTAAGAGAGGTGATGTATTATAGACTGACAGAGTCCATGTGGAGAGGAAGTTGAGGTGGATTTATGGGTCAACAAAACAAAACAAAAGACAGCTGTTTCTGCTAATAACCAAGTGTGACCATTGTTTTTTGTGAAGCATGACTACTATTGCTACAAAGGTAAACTATTTATTATTTCAACCATGATGACAAAGTAATGCTGGTGTAACATGGTTAATAATGCTTCCATTGGCCAATAACCAGAAGTGTGTATTTGAAGTCTATATTTGTGTAATTTGGTTCAGTGGTCTGCCACTTTAAAATAGGCTTGTGGTGGTTGTCCTTAAGGGAATGAGAGACATTACGTTCTTTCCAGTTTAAGTTACCCGTGGTAAGTCATGTTTACACTGTACAGATCATTTTGAGAGATTGTTATTTTTTTTCTTTATATTGATGGAAATTTTATGTACTTGGAAGAGGTTAAATATTGGACAAGGATGAAGTGCAATTGTCGATTTACATATCTGTTCTAAGAATAGAGCATTTATGCTATGATGCTAGCTAAATTAGCCAACTAATAAGCTGTGTGTCTGGTGTTTTTATAGATTTAGTGTCGTCATTGCCGAGGATAAATGTTCAAGAACAGTCCAGTAACTGCACTGTTTGTCTATTATCAGAATAAAAAAACTCAACTAGGAATACTAGCCTGTGGTGCTTGTGCATAACACAATGCAAAAGAGTACTTGCTTCACTGGCCACATACTAAAGGATAATTTGGAGGATTTGGCCAATTCAACCCTCCTGACAATCGGAAATGGTTTACCGAGCTGAGGCTGGTTGGAATCGATTATTGGACCAAATGATCCCATAGAGTGAGGGGATAACAGACATAATTTTAAGGTTTCCTGGATCGGAGGCACAATCAATTTAAGAATTGGGCAGCCTCTGATCAGAAACCCAAAACAGCCAATGAGAGCGAGCTGACCGGGATGCGTTATCAAAGTGTTGTGTATTTACTCATGCTATGAAATGCATTAAAATGTTAAAAATCTTAGCATAGAGACTGAAAATGCGGATTTTAAGCTAGCAT
Source organism: Lepomis gibbosus (assembly GCA_029875015.1). Lineage (NCBI taxonomy): Eukaryota > Metazoa > Chordata > Actinopteri > Centrarchiformes > Centrarchidae > Lepomis > Lepomis gibbosus. The sequence goes on along the minus strand of JAPMOB010244650.1, from coordinate 20,345 downwards.
TGGCTCCTAGCATTGGCTCCTAGCCTTGGCTCCGTCCAAATGTAACGGCACATCTAAGGCTTCCTAACTGTCTCCAGTCTTACTGCTAAGTTATGCTATCCCCTGGCTCTAGTTTCATAAAACAGACAAACGTGAGTGTGGTATTGATCCTCTCTTCTAACTATCGGCACAAAAGCAAATAAGCGTATTTCCCAAAATGTCCACTTACTTTGTTGACAAGGTTGAGTGAAGGTCTGTGGCTTGTTATGGTTGATTAGGCTACACTTTGTAATTGTCATACAATGGTTCCTGCTTCCATGCATTTATTGTCTATTACGCTCCAAATAGAACAATTCATGCAGGGTTTATTTACTGATTTTCAAAAACATTTTACCAATAATACTTAAAAACTAGCTGCTTTCACATTTACAATATGCTGAATACATGAAAAAAATGAGGCTGCTAGTTGTGCCCCCAATTACATTACCCAATCAGCTAGTTTAGAGTCTAAAATTACATTACATTTAAATTTAGCTAACACTTTTATCCAAAGCGACATACAATTGCTATATGTCAGAGGTCGCATGCCTCTGGAGCAACTACGGGTTAAGTGTCTTGCTCAGGGACACAGTGGTGGACCTGTCACAGTGGGGAATTGAACCCTGGTCTCTCACACCAAAGGGCATGTCTTATAACAGACTCACACACAAAAACACACAGGGTGAAACCTCAGTAGCTCTCCCGTCTGTCCCAGTGACACTCCATTTAACTGTTCCATTAAACACTAGAGGGTCTACAAAATGTAATGATTTACTTATGGCTAAGCATCACTGAAGCACACTTAAAACTGCCATACAAATACAATTTTGTGAATGCAATTTTGAATGCACAGCTTGAAATAAATGTTCATTTGTATATAACAGGGCAGCATGTAGCATTTCAGCAGGGCAGCACAGAGCAAAGTATTATTCTCAGTCAATCCCAATCATTTAAACTATCTGGCTGCATGAATGTAAGAAAGGATTAATTACGGGATGAACGAGGATCCATAGACATTCCTATTTTTCAATTTAACTGGATTATCATCATCTTCTTTAGCTCCATGAAATTGCCTAAGCTGCCCACACTCTGATACATATTTGCCCACAGACACTTATGTGCCCTTCAATGAGCAATAGAGGAGAGAGGAGAGAGGAGCCATTATACTCTGCAAGAAGATCCCACATTCCCCTGCTTTCCTTCTGTCTCACTTTTTAATCTCCCTCTGCCTCCTACCTGTTTTTACTGTCTTTATTGTACTCTTTCTTTGTTTCTCTCTTCCTCTCGGGTATCTTTCCTGTCCTATACAGCTGTCTATCATTCTCTTTGTCTGTCTCATCCTCCCTCTTTACTGTCATGGTTTCGGCCCCCACCCCACTTTCATCCGTCCTTCCACATGCATCCAATCTGTCAAATTAATCTGGTTAATGGGTCCAGCCTTTGCAGCTGAGCAGAGCAAGTGCCGCAAAGATCTGTGTATACTGACCTGCAAACACAACCATGCACAAACGTGCACCTGCGCACCAACAAATTCATGCATACATGCACATGCAAACGCATGTATGTACACTCTGGGCAGCTTTGCAAATTGAAATGTCCGTGTACTCAAGTTCATTCCTATGAACATTCAAACACATGGTAGTAACAGTGTATGCTGATTCAACCTTATTTATCTCTTTTTATTACATTATTTTGCTCTAATGAATGCCAGCTTCCCATAGGGAAAAGAAAATGTATTTGATTTATGTGTCCAGTGATTTGATTGGGTAACCCTTTCATAGCACTTAATTAATTAGCAGCTGGATACAAGTAAATGGCAGGGCGGGGCATACTAGAAAGGACTAGTTGGGGGTTGGGGCTTTTCCCTTAATTATCCCACTTCATCAAAGAGCATGTGTAATAAAGTCCAAAACAGCCAAGCAGCAAGCAGAGAATTTCTCTGTTTTTTTTGTATCTTTTCCGCAGCTAGTGTATCTCACAGAGGTTCCTGTACTTTTACTTGGTGTACATGTATATCCTAGGATACTAGGATAGACAAATCATCAAGGGGGGGAAATATAGTAAATTAGTTTTAGTTTTTTTGTTATGTGATCAAACCTTTTTGTATAATTCCTAGTTTTTCATTTAGTTTTGCATTTTTCACTACACACTTGCAATTAACTTTTCAGGCTAACTGGGGCAGAAGCCAAAGTATTACGGGAATGCTGAGAGCTTGACTGAATAACAAAAAGTATGAGGGAAAGACTCTCTATCCATTTTCAGCCGGAGGCAAGGTGGCAGGTTAGGTAGTTCAACTGTCCCTCTCCCCTAGCAATGTCTTCCTGCTCCTCCTGGGTAATCCTGAGACGTTCCCATGCCTGAAAATGATTTCCTCTGAAGGCATGCTTATCAGATCCCCAAACCACCTCAGCTAGTGGATGTCTGATCTCCTTAACCTATCATGAGCCCACCCACCCTGCTGAAGAAACTCATTTCAGCTGCTTTTATGACTAAATAGAGTGCTTTTCCTTCATTTCTTTTTTTGATCCCACCTTTATTTATTATTATTTATTCAAGTTTCACTGAGAGCAATGCTCTGTTTTTACCCTGATCAGATTTACACAGCAACAATGGGAATTACACTAGTTTTATCAGTATTAAAAAATATTAATTTTTTAATATTAAAGTTCCTCAGAGCATCCCCCTAACTTTTAATTTGGAACTCTGGTTAATGATTAAATTAATAACTATAAACAAAATGACCATAGCTAAAGGTTAGGATTCCTTCCTACTAGAGATGGGGACTGGAGTGAGAGACTCGGACTTGAGCCTGACTTAGGTCGCACACACAGTGACTTCAGACTCGACTTGACACTCATCCTCAAAAGACTTCAAACTTGACTCGGACTCGAGGTGCGGGACTCGTGAACAATGTTTATTTATAGGAAACATCTGATGAGCTTGCTGTTACCTATAACCTGCCTACACAACACGTAGGATCTGCTGCACGTGACCACACATGAGAGAGGACAACGAACAGCAGCAGCTGCTGTGCCATTCATCATAAAAGTTTTGGCTTCAAAACTTCATACAACAAGGTCCAAACAAAGTCGTGCTGAACAGTTTTATTTAATTATAATGTTACACTGGGTTTGAGTGTGGGTGATGTGTTGACTTACAGTAGTTTATAAGCTGTCATTAGTTGTGAAGCTACTTGGTTGTGGTCTGTAAGTGAAAAACAGGTTACAGGTTTATTGCTGATCATGTAACGTTACAGTTTTATGTAGTTAACGTTACACTGGGTTTGAGAGTCTGCAGGTGGTGTTCATTTACAGTAGTCAATAAGCTGACATAAATTGCATTGCGCATTAATTGGTTGTGCTCTGTAAGTGAAAAACAGGTTATAGTTACAGAATCCCTTATAGCTATGCAGTTTTATAAGCAGCCTGGATTGAACGTAGGTGGTACAACATTCATTATAACCGTGAATGACTTGAGACTTGACTTGGATCTAGCTCAGAGACTTGAGTTAATCTCTGCTTCCTACCTACCTTCCATTTTCCCTAGATTTCACCCATATTTCAAGTAGGGCTGCAGCTAACGATGATTTTAGTATTCAAAACTTCGATAGATTATTTCAACGATTCATCAATGCGTCATTTTTGCTTGGCAGCGACAGCGGCTGTGGCGCCCCACCCAATGAGGGATTAGCTGTGCTATTTATTAGTCCTTTCAGAAATTCATACTGTGTCATACAGCAAACATCAGACCAACAACTAGACAGCCGCTTTACCAACACAAACATCACCCGAGTGCTATACAAGTTACACTAAAGGCTCGTGCAGAGTACATGACTTTCAGTGTCGGCCAATGGCTGTGCCGTTTACACAACTTGCCATCATATGCCGGCAGTCTTGAAGTCGTTGTGGCGGTCATACTACGTGACTGATCGGTGACAGGGACACGCACACACTACAAGAGCTGACAGCGGTTGTGTCACCCAACTCTGGTCTCAAAACCCTGTGTTGTCAAGAAAACACACGTGAAATGGGAAGTGAGCGATCCTGCACACAAAACAGCTGTTGTTTGTAATTATAAAGATGGCGATTATAAAGACAAAGAATCTGGGTGAAAGGATGGAGTAGTACGCGCAGGTAGCAGGAAACGTCTGAGCTACAAAGAGAGCTGGTGGTGAGTTAGTTTGGTGGTGCAGCTCCCCGACACCCAGTTAACTCCTGACTGTGAGGTTACAACTCACGGCCCAAAAAGGTGAACAACAAATGCAAGTGTACATTTTCAGCTAAGGACTGCGGCTTACTTTGGCTAGCCTTCAACTCAACAATCAATGATGATTTCAATTAAATGCTAAAGTTGCTGTTACTGTTACCTTGCCTGCCGAGGACGGACTGTGACATTAGGGAGTTGTTTTCTTTTAGCTTGAAATAATCCCATACTTTGAACATTTTCTTCTTTGTCCCTCACTATTTTCGCTCTCTTCCTCCACTTTGATAACAGCTCCATTATAATCATGTCGTGTTCACAGCGTAAGCGTGATGTGCGATGGTAATAAATGTCTGTGAGAAACACTATGCTGTATAGTTACATGGATTAAACTAAGTACCGATGCAAAGAATTTGTATCGAAGCATTTTATTAATCAATTTTATCGATTTAATAAATAAATCATTTCAGCCCTACTTTCAAGGATGTCTCTTAGCACCCTCCCATTTTGTTGTTTCCCCTTGGAAACTGCTGTAATTTTCATGGCCCTCAAACTTTAATATGACTAATCGTTTGTCTGACAACACCCAAGTTCCTAAATCGTCTATGAAACACAATTTACACACATAATCCACACATTACATACAATTTCAACCCATCTGTCTCTGCAACCTGGCAACCAACAACCCACAATCTGATCCAAGAGGCATCTATGTAGCACATGAATAAGTTCTTCACTTCACAGCAACTCACTCCCAACCATTTTCCAGCAAAGAACCATGGCCTCAGACTTCGAAGCAGTGGCTCTCATCCCAGCTGCTTCTCAATGAAATGCAAACTGCCCCATTGTGTGCTGGAGGTCATCATTCGATAAAGCCAACAAAATCACAGCATCTGCAAAGAGCAGAAAAGCTAATTCTGATGTCTCCACCTGGACAGTCTTCTTACCCCAGCAGCACGATAACATCCTGTCCAATATAGATTAGTAACCCGAGGTTGGTAAACATGTTTATTTCAGCATTGGCCATCTAACGTTGGCTTGTTTCTTCCTTTAGTTATGACCTACTGGAGGTTAATTCTGACTGTTGTTCTTTATGAAAAGATGAATGAGTGTTTGTTTATTTGCCAAACAAGTTTTACTTAGTTAATGTTACACTGGTTTTTATATATATATATATATATAATGTTGCAGTATATTTTTAAGTAGGAGGTATTTATTAGAAACTGGAGAGAAATTCTTACATATCCTTCAAGAGGATATCAGAAGCTGCAGAAACTGAATCTGTGTACGCTGAAAATCACTTTACACCTCTAATTAATCATGTTAGCTTTGTAGTTTACAATCTAGCCATCAGGTTAAGTTAAGGCAAGCAGTAGTAAAATGGCAGTTAAGCAAACTATGGTGTAAAAAACATGGGATTAATAAATGTTTGATGTTTGATTTTAATCTGAAAATCTTCTCACATCCTCTTGTAGGCTTTTATTGTTGTGTAATGCCTTATGTGGTTTATAACTTGACAAAAAAATCTAACAAAAGTATCTTACAAACAGTATCACAGTGTCATTGAATTTTCCTTGTAACATACTCAGTTAGAATGTAACAAATGACATTTACAAGTAACAAATGCTACACGCTGATCATTCTTCATTCATAAGATGTTTTGAAATTAAAATGTGTCTCTGCAGAAAAAACAACAAAGGAGTTTCCCTTTTAGAATTGGAGAAATAGTGTGCGCCAGAAGATTATTCTGGCATATGACAAAACACGACATTGTCTCTGCAAATGGCTACATCTGTTGTATGCGTCCCTCTCAGTCTGTGCTGATGGTGGCATCCATACTGGCTGACTGAAAGCAAAAGTCAGATCACAACTAAAATGTGTATCCTCACTCATTGTGTGATCTCTGTCTAATGAGCCTGGAAACAGCTGCTAACACATGGTTTTTTGAATAATACATGTGATGGGCTGGTGACTCTAGTCTAGCATCACTCGCCATGGGTGGAATGGATCCGAGATATAATAGCAGCTATGCATCTGCTGGCAACTAAAGCAGAGAAGAAGAGCCATAGTTGTTGCATGCTCAAAGAAGCTGCACTTGTGATGTTGCCACATACAAATGCCATAAGGACACATATAGAGAACAGGCTATCTTGCATTTACACACTCACAACTACTGAGCCCTTAATCCCGAGATGAGCTGTAGTTTGGTTCACTACACAAGTTCCTTGATTTGGAGCATGTGCCATTTCGTGTTTGAGTGCACATATACCCTATTACTGGAACTTTATCTGAATATAAGCAGGCTCATGATTGCATCTGTGCTTTCCTCTCCAAAGGATCAGTTGCCCACAGGCTCTAAGAGGAATTCATCATGCTTTATCCCATTCCCTGCTGCTGTCACTCCATATTCCACTGATCTAGTTCCTGTGTCTTTTTGCACACTGGGTACAGGAGTTATTTTTTCCAGCTGAGGGCAACAATGACAATCCCTTACCAGTGACAAGCTGTTAAACGAAGCTATGTCAATTACGTGCCTGTGGAGCAAAAGACATTTATTTGTAATAATTGATTCATGTTGGGGAATATGGTGTTCCTGTGCTGCACATGTTCACATTCAATTGGCAGAACAGGGGAGAGCTTAAACAGTTGTCATTTTTAGTTATTTTCCAGGAAACTGGTGTAAGGTTGAGCAGTATGAGCCTAATACAATCACAGAAAATATATATATCTTTCTGATCTACCACCTCTAGGGTTTAAGGACAACCATGGTTTGTTATAACTGAGTTTCATTTTCATTGCTCTCGCCATATGGTAACCAAATGTCCCGGTTTGTCCAGGATTGTCCAATTTTCAAGCTGGGTGTCCCGAGTCCTGACAGATTTCTGTAAAACACTAAAATGCCCTGGTTTTTACCACAATTAAAATAATAATTATAATATTATACTTGTTTTCAGCATTTACACAGACTTTTTTAGCACGTTTTGTCCCACCCATTATTGCTTAACCCAATATAAAAACATAAACAATGCACCACATGTCTGAATTCAACACTTATTTGTGTGTATGTGTGTCAGTCAATCAATCTGTTGATACGGCTGTTGCTAGCCTATGAATCATAGGCAAGTGTCATGGCGGCTCTTTGTGACAGAACCTGTCAGTATGTAAATTATTAACTGCCCTCCTGAAGAGAAAATACGTCTACGTCTAAAGAGCTGCAGGTGGCTTATTTTTTTGTTTTTAAAGCACCCCACAATGGAAATGCTTTGTTCATGGCATCCATGGTGCTGAAAGTTGTCTCAGTAGGTGTGCTAAGTGCTGAGATAATTGTCATCCTGATAAAAACGCCTATGGTGCATGCATAGGTGCATACATGTGTGCACTTCAGGTTTGGGGGTTGAAAAATATGGTCACCCTATCTGGTCATCAGTTCTATTGGTTTTGATAACATTGTGCTCACCAAGGTAATTGCTGAGATCTCAGGAGGTTGCCTCATCAATAAAATTGGTCCAAATGGGCAACAAGCAGTAGTGGCAAAACCATCAGACAGATTGAAAAAAAAGCCAACAGTTCAGACAGATTATTTAAACCACTTTATTTGAATGTAAACCACAGGAGAGCACACCTATAATTCTGGCAGTAATCACTGAGTGCACAGTATGACTAATGTATGCACCAAATACTGTGGGTAAAAATTTTACCTTTCACTTTGTCTGATGGTCTGACCGCTGGTGCTTATTACCCTGTTGGACCTTATTTTATGCCGTATTCCCAGACAATGTTATCATAACTGACAGCAACAAAAAGACAGAGATACAAAAATACAACCCAAATTGTGATAAACTGTAATTTTCCTTTTAGGTTTGGTCAACTTATGGCAGCTAAAACAACTTGTTAAAAGCTGTTATTATTATAACAATTATTATTATTATTATTGGATAAAATGACAATGTGTATGTGAAGCACTTTAATGTCTTTTTCAACTCTTTTTGGCTTTATGTAGTCCAACCTGCTAGTTCAATAGCTTTGGGACTTTGGTTCAGTCTTCCCACTCTCATCTGTGTCGTTTCCAGCCGCAACACAACTGTTTTCAGTAAAACATTTAAAAAAAACCCAAGATGCCAGCTGCCTAGCAGACAAAGTTAGCGAGTGGAGCATTCAGCTTACAGAGTTGGAAGAACTTCTATTATTATATCTGTTTTCTCATTCACTGAATGAATTAGAAGTCTTCATATTGTCTACATGGGCACGGGACGTAGGCAGTCAAAGGGGCCATTGGCTCCCCCACTTTACAGCCCTGTCTCACATTGTTTTTTAGGCATGAATCACTGTACCACCACTAATGCCCCTATATAACATTACTATACTCTATGACATTAAGTAAATTAATGTAGGCAAACATAATATGGGAAGAATATTTACATTTCAATCCAATCAAAGAATGAACAGATAGCAAGAACCAACACAAAAATTTTAATCCAGGGAATTAACTTTACTTTCCATGGTCCCCAGAACAGCTAGAAAACTCTTATGTGTGCACCATTTTACTTTGGACTGCTTTCTCAACGAGGGCCAGTACAAAACAGCATTCACTTCAAAACTGAAGATTAAGCATTTATCGAACTTCAAACAACTTCAAACTTAAAACCTGTAGTTTTTGCCATTTTTATGTTGCTTTACTCTTTATTTAGCAGATTAGCCGATTGAGCTTGGTGTTATCACATTCTGTGCCTAATTTGGCTATAGCGTTTATTGTAGACACACTGGAACAATGTTGGAGTTGTGTGTTAAACAACCTTCTGTGAAGCTAATTACCTTGGTAGTAGAAACACACCTTCACATACATGGTCTACAGTCTTGAGATAGTCCACTTTTTACTCTAACTGGAGTCATACTGTCATCTCACTTCTACTTAAAGACGTGGTATGATATTCATTTTCAGGTTCAAAATCTTATTTAGGGGTTATACCAGAACAGATTTCCATGGTTTAATTTTCAAAAAACATATTTTTTCATACTGGACATTGCTGCAGCTCCTTTTTTCACCCTGTGTGTTGAATGCTTTGTTTAAGCTATGGAATGATACATGTTGTCTCTACATGATCTTTGTTGTTCCTAGTTAAGGACTACTAGCCAATTAGAAGCAGACAAGGGCGGGTCAGTGAGAAGCCAGTAAACACGGCTTCGATTCAGCTGTACATGTTTCCATTACCAGTATGGAAGTGTATAGGGGATTAATTTCAAATTATCATACAAACTTCAAAATGTAAATGTAATCCCACAATAGCATTATCATTTTCCACATATGTATGTGTTATTTAGGTAAAAATGAAAATGAAAATGCAATCATACAATTTTCGTTTTCATTGTCACATACTTGTGTGAGCATTCAATTAAAAGATTAATCCCCTATACGCTTCCATATTACTAGCTTAGCAACATGGACTGAAGCAAGACTTTCAGCGTGGTGAGTTATTAATCTGTAAAAAAAAGTATCTCTCATCCATAAAGTTATAACCAAGGTCTTTCTCTATATCACAGTAACAACTTTATGTCCTTTGACTACCTGGAGGGTAGCTAGTGTTTGGAAGGGAGAGGAGAGGTGTGTTCTGCAGCTCAACATTTTTCCACCGGTGTTTTTGAGGGCTTTTTGGACTAGCCCATTGGCAAGCATTATATGAAATGCATTTAGCTTTCATCCCTGTGACGTCATAGGGATGAAAGGAAAGTGGCTGTACTACAAACAAGCTGTTTTCAGACAGCTCAGAGCAGTGTTTTCTGTGGGAGATGGGAACTCCCTTCGGGCTGGACTTTGGACTTTTTCACTTTGCATGCCTATTACATGTACAAAAAAGACAAATAACTCAATAAAGAGGGAAGAAGGCAAAAAGCCTCTTTAACAAGGAAAATTAGTTCTCTGTGTCTGCTAGGTATCAGTCCATCATAAATCTAAACCCTCAAGCATCAGTAAACCCCAAACAGCAACAAAACCCCTTCAAGCTCCACACACTCTGCTGCTCTTTGTAACAACCTCACCAAATCACCATGAATGTCAACATGCAGTGCCTCAAAATGAACAAATATGAGCTCAAACTCCCACAGCCCCACATGAAACAGCCATGCCTTTATACCAGCTTGTTATTAGGGAACGCACTCATCTGTAACTCAGTGCTAGCCTGAGTAAGGATCTACCTATACAGAGTGTTTTACTTTGATAGTAGTAAACATAAGACATTCATTTGCCTATTTCATTTTCTAAAATGTATTGATCCCTCAATCCTCATGAGCCCATGTGAGCAATCCATCACAAGTCGTTGAGGTTATTTAGCCCAAATTACAATTGATCTTTTAAAAGTTGACTGCAGGACACCAGGGAGTAAAGGACATCTTTTCCAGCTCAAGGAGAGCTGCTTAAGTGAGTAATATAGGAGCGACTCATGCTCTGTCAAGTGAGCACCTCCTCAATTAGAGTTAAGCTTATACATCAATGGGATCAGAGGAGAGGATTTGACTTCTCTTCTTCCTTCCCATCCGTTCTTGTGGGATGGTCTTGTGGCAGCCAACTTCTGCATGCTGCCCATGCAGAAGAGATAAAAGCTATTGTAGCAGAGGCTATTCATTGGTCTTTAGCATCAGCAAGGACATTCCAAGGGCTGTCCGTGTAAAGATGCACTTATCTGTCTGCATTTAAACCAAGGTACTCATTTCCGCCCTAGGCTTTGCAATTAACATTCTCAAACAACTATTTAAGAGACATCAAATGCGTTAATTGAGGCACAATTCTTAGAGTAAACTGTTTCCAGTTTTCATAAAACCCATTTATTTATCAAGTTGAGTTACGAAAACCGCCACCAACACCATTTTTATTCTCAGCACACTGTTAAACCAATGCACCATGAACACAGGATTAAAATGCAGATTGATTCATACAGAGACTTGTGATACTTTCATTATCTTTTGATTACATTTCCATTTAGAATTGAAAATGATCATACCCACTTCCCTGCCAGCAACCACAACATCACTGGGGTAGTTCTGGGCAACATAATGCAGCGTTCCATGGAAACTGATCTCTGGTAAAAACAGGTACTTTTGTTTTGTGTGCATGTTTGTGTTGTGTGGAATGGGATGGGGATATCAAGAGAGAGATACAGTTATGGTTTTACAGTGATTAGTCCAGTGATTTTTGCCCAGACTGAAATATATTGAATGGACTGCCATGAAAGTTTGACATTTCCTAGTACCCAGATGAATCCTACTGACTTTGGTGTTTACCTGACTTTTCCACTTATGCCACTATATTGTTGTTGACATTTGTGGTTTTCTGTGAAATGTCCCAACAACTACTGGATGGATTGCCATAAAACTTTCATGATAATTTGTAATCATTTTGCTGATCATTTAACTTTTAATCTACAGCCATAATCAAGTTAGAAAAATTTTTTTTTCAATACTTTATGACTACATATTTTCAAAATGAATTACATTCCCATCAGCCTCAGCTATAATTTGTGTAGTGATAATCAGCATAACATAAACAGTGTAACATAATTGTGAGTGGCCCTGGTGCGTGTATTTTTCTTCTGCCCTTTTCCCCAAAATGCATGTTCGTGTACACACAGTCATACAGACCATAGGTACAGACACACAATGACTCCACGCAATCGCAAACCTGCATCCTTTGATAAACACCACGGCAGCAGCTGAAGGACCAAATGCAAATCTACCAGCCTGACTTTGACTCAAACCTGCTGTCTCCAGCTATCAAACAACCGAAATAAAGCAGAGCAACTCCTTATGCCAACACATTAGGAATAAATGAATAACAGCATCTGATCACAATCCACACGGCACACTGTCCCTTATGGGCCATTGTAAGGAGCTGGGCTCCTGTGCATTGCACCTTTTGCAACCTTGGTACTTACACCATTGGTTAGCATGCTAACACACTAAATGAAGATGCTGAAGATGGTAAACATTATAACTCACCATGTCTAAGATCACTGTTGTGTAAGGAGGTCAGTGGCTAAAGATGTTAAACGAATATGGAAACCGAAGGGGGACAACAGCTTTTGAGTGTTGATCAGGGCATGATCGGGGTCCCCCAAGGTCTCTGTAGACAGAGGGAGAGCAAGAAGGGAGATGATGGAGAAAGGATCAAACAAAAGGGGAAGGGGAGAAAGGGCCTGAGAAGGAGAGAATTTAGGATGGAGACATAATGGAAATTAAATGCCCAACATTTAAAGGAGAAAAGAAGTATAGAAATATTTTCAGAAATCTGTGACATCTTTTTAACCATCACTTGATGATAATCAATGACAATCTCCTTCATCCTGTCAGATTATGACTAAAATCCAATGACATTATAAAACACCTCGGATGAATTATGTATTTGTTTCTGCATTTCTAATACACCAACTTCCTTTCCAATCTTGCTGTTGTTACAGTCACACCATATTAAGGAGGTGCCTCATGGTCTCTGGTGCTCAGAGATGATAAAGGATGCTTTCCTTTATCCTTTTCACACAATTAGGTAAGCAGTCTTACAGAAATAACATTTTAAATCAGGCATCTTACATTCTACCATAAATCTTATGAATCATATTCAGAAATGTAAAACAATTGACCTCAGTTGACTTGATGAGGAATATTATTCTTTACAAAGCAAAGCTTGCTTGCTGCACACATCTTCCCACCTAACAGTAAAAATATTTTATGCAGTAGTTTTTTTCATTCCAATCATAGCTTTCTCTTAACTTTCTATCCCTGGTCTTATGAACCATAATCTTACCTACAGTTGCTATGCTGATAACACTCTATTCTCCTTTTCGTTTCCATTCACAGATTCTGACAGCGCACATCTTCAATTGCAAAGGAGGACAAGGCTGTCAATATTCTCAATTTTTCTGTAGCTGTGTTAGGATATTACTTAAAAATGAAATTATACATCTGTGACCAATTAAAAATCAAAATGGACCACAGACAAGGTATGGAAGTCAGAAAGGTTTGAGAGGACTAATGTATTGTTGGTCTTTGTCCTTTTGTGGGTTTGTTGACAATAAGGAAAATGAAGACAGCCTTTTCAATTGACCTCAGTGTGTATGTTTCTCCAATGTATGCAAGATCTTTAAACATCTTCTCAATATGCTATGAACCATACTTTAGCACCAGAATCAAGCTACAATCTGATTGGTTATTGAACGTCTACACTCTATGTCACAGATTGAATGCAACTGCCCAGCTCTTTTTTCAGTTATAATCACTGAGTAATCTCCATTTCGTACTGGAAGTCGAAGTTGGGAATTGTACTGAACCCAAGTGCAGACACAGAACACGGAGCCAGAGGTAAAAGATTAACAAAGTTTATTTTATAAATACTTAATGTGTTAGGACGAGGTTTTAGGGGGAGCCTAAGCAGAAACAGGCCAGGCAGCAGACAGGAGGGGGAAGAAACCAATGGCTGTCCATGTTCAAAGGTAAATCTGAGATCCAACTTCCTCAGTGCAACCCTTAGATCCAGCGTCCGGAGTAGCAGGAGTGGTGGTTGGCAGGAGTTAGGTAACCAGGCAGGGCTGCAGGTATAAGAAACAAATCTTAGCAGAAATCTCAAGGGCAGACAGAGCCAAGATTAAATACTGGCTGGCCCAAGACTGACAATGCAGCTTATGAACTGGTGACGAGTGGAAGTGAAGACAGGGTATAAGAAGCTGAGATGATTGCCTGATGACATGTGGCTGGGCTCCTGACTCCTGCACACAAGCAGAGGCAGGGCACCCAGCACATTCAGCCCCTTCCATACCTCAAGAACGCCGCAGCATGCCAGCCCCTTATACGCTCCGATGTTACTACATCCGCTGCACTGGCTGCTTTTGTCAAATTTAGACCTCTGGTGCTGGCACGCATTCCCAAATCTCCAGGCTATGGTGCAGTCTCAAAACACCGACGTTCTGTTACTATCAGCCACTTGTCTCTCTCTTCTCAGCGCTGAATTGATTAGTCGGCCCTGGCTGTTCTTCCACTTGTCTCCCCAAAAGAGAAGTGACCTTTTCACTCTATTCTCAGCAGCACAGTCACTCCTCATCTTCCCCTGTAAGCTGAAAACAATTTCCAGTTCAATTCTTTGTACTAAATTGTAGGTCTTACTTTATCTTTCCACGATTGTGACGATTTAAGTTAAATGATGCAAATTAAAATGGCTGTTATTCAATCAGTTTAAACTTGTTCCACTGTTTCACTCTTTTAAAACTGCTTTAGTCAAGAGAATCGTCTGGATTCTAAAAAAGATAAATGTATAAAAATGTATACGTTAGGAGTCCGCAGTGTGTAGTCTGCTGTTACAGCTGCACATCAATTACAGTTCTGAAATGTCCACCTGTACGTCAAGGATCCAAAATGAATTAAAACAGCTAAGAGCAATCCATCAAACCTATTTTGGAGGGTATTTGTGCTAAATCCTATGAGGAATGTCATTCAAGTCTGTAGTCAGCCAGGAATTGAATAATTTGGCAGACCGAATGTCCCCTGTGAGTTTAACACAAATTAGGAACATCGGGTTTGAGGGCAAAATAATCTTCACAATGTCCATGGCACTGGCATCAATTATCCTAAAAGAGAATGTTAATAGACAGACAGACAGACAGATGTAGGATCTGACACACTGTATGTATTTTCAAAGCCTTTCTTAGTTTAGCAATTATCTAAGAATTAAACAACATGCGTACCAACTGGACTTCTCTCTTTAAAACTGTGGTTTTGGAAGAGAACCAAGATGACAATTCATGCCAGATTAAAGTTTTATGATTCTTTGTCTGGGTTTGTCTGGTGGATCCAACTGACTGCACAGGCTCGATCAGGCTGGCAAAATAAAACACCCCAGGGACGGTAGAAAGGGATCAGCCAAGAGTAACAGGACAGCGGGTCATTACACACAACAATTGTCTTGTGGGCCATGAAGCTATGGTGGAGGAGTGCTATCCGAGAAATAAATGTGTGGGAGTGTGTGTGTGTGTGTACCATGGTCACTTTAGCAAAAATTTCTGCAGATAGTGGCCTGGTAGCATGTGTGTCTTTGTGATTGCCCATACATGATGAACTCTCCATGAACTGTACTCTTAAATTAAACTGTGCCGCCAACCTAATATAAAAATAACAAAAATATTAACTTTTTTCACTTTTTCACTGCAATAGGCATGCTCCTTAATATCTGTCTAACATCCATAAATCTTAAATCTCATCTCGTGCTCTCTGCTCTCAGAATACAACCTTTCTTTCTGTCCCCAGAGTTAAAAAGCCTTTTCCCGATTGTGCCCCATCCTATGGAATACCCTCCGTGTTGATATCAGACAGTCTGACACTGTTGGGGCCTTGAAATCCAAAGTTAAAACTCATCTTTTCGCCTTAGTGTCTTATTTTCGATTACCTTGTACTTCTTACCATTATCCTTCCAGGGGGTTGGCCACAGTCTCAGTACATCTAGTCTAGTACTGTCTATTCATGTTTGTGCTGCTGATGAGAAGACTGTAAACTCTCCAAAAACCACCACATCTCAATAACCCTTTGTTGGTTTCCACTGTCCACTGACCGCTGTACTCTCTCTTTTACTCTCTTTTCCCAGTTCCCCCTCCTTGTCCTCTGTTTTCACTCATACTTCTCTGTGCTGGACCATCGGCCATCCTGGGACCTCTCTCTACTCCACTAGCTGTCGGTGCCTCTTTCCAGATGTTTTGGATCTTGATCTTTGTTCTCTGGGAGACTCAGACTCTCCTCTTGTCTCTTCCTCTTACTTGTGTGTGTGTGTGTGTGTGTGTGTGTGTGTATAGGTGTGTGCGCGTGTGTGTTCCTTTCTCCTACCTATTTGAATGCTGCCTGGCGCAGATCCCTAACTTGAAAATACATTTAATAGAAGCCGATTCCACTTTTCAAATCATTCATAAACACAGCATTCTTTGAAGGTTTTGCTTATGTTCTATCAGTTCTCACGCAGCGAGTAATTAGTTATTGAGCTCAGATAGGGCAGCACAATGTTCTACTCAATTTATTATAATATCAAAAATATGTTATCTGCACATGGAGCTAGATCAGCATGAAAAGTGTTTACACTGAGTGTCAGGGACCAAGCAGTAAAGGCAGGGACACAATGTCAAGGATTTGTAAAGATTAGGCTTTCTTAGGCTACAAATCAAAGCTTCAAATCATATTACACAAAAAAGTAACAGAATTATTTAACGCGGGTCTTAACTAAACTAAGGTCAACGTAACAAAATCACAACATAAGTCTGAACATAGCAAACCTGACCTCACAAGCTGACCTCATTCACAAACCTGAATGATACAAAATGGGGGGACCTCATTCACAAACCTGAAGACCCAAAATAAACCCCACAACCAACCTTAAGAATATACTAAACAAACAAACACTACTAAAACCCAGTATTAACCTAACAAACAAAATATCCACATGCTGCTGTGTTATTAAAAATTTTGTAGTTCAGAGTCCCTCTGCCCACTGCCAGGAGTTGGTTCCTTCCACTTCCTGTGGTGGAGTATAAAAGGCAGTCTCAAACTCCAGCACCCACTTTGGCAGATGACTCTGCAGCAGCAGCATGTGGAGAAACAAAGGACAGGTATAAATCACTAAACAATTCTTCTCAAATGAATACTATTACCCAAAATGTGTGCACTCAGATTGGAAATTAGCATAATTGTGAAAAGAATACAAATATTTAAAGAAAATATGTTTGTGGTTTCCTTGTAAAGAAAAATAAAGCCATTACCGCCACTTTAGGTGTTGGCGGTTGATAGAACCGCCACACAGAGCCATAGTGCTTTGAGGCTGCTTTCAATAAAGCTAAAATTCTGTGGTAACACTATGGTCATTTCTGAGGGACACACAGAGGCAAACTACACAAGTTGCACAGGGCATGTCTCACAACAATACACCATCTATCCATTTGAATGATTTTGGCGCAAACAAACAGTTTTAGGTTAGCAAATGATTTTGATTTATCAGACTAGATTCACTTTATTGAAGATATACTGGTTTAAAAGCATTATGTCATGATTTAAAGTGGTTCTACAGTTTTCTGTGGTCATGATATTTGTCTCATGTAATATTGCTGGTTCCCCACTCAATTCATGCAGACATAATCTCAGCCGGTGAACAATAAGACATGCTGTTAATACACACTTACCTCATTCGAAATCAGGAAACGCATATGGGAAACTTCATCCCAGTCTGACCCAGTGACCCCCAGAGAGTCTGCATAGCGAGCTTATGGCCTTCAGCATGTTTAACAAGGAACATGAGCTGTTTCCTTTGGACTGGCTCTCTAATTAAGCACTGACACGGCTGTTAAACTCTCAGTGGTCCTGTCTGCCAGAGACGACGGCTAGTCGCAGAAAGCCCCCTCTTGCCGAGGGACTCTGACTTCAGCTCACCTCACTCAGTCACTGACACTGCAGTGTTGAGGATTTGTCAAGAGGTGCTACTATGGCCATGATATTTTAACAGTGGGCAACAGGGTGTGTTTATACAATAATATAAAGGGAGCAGAGCAGGGGAATGTGTCAACACAGCTGTCATCAAATTGAAAAGAAACAGAAAATCCGCTCTCCCTGTAGAAAACATAGAGGGGCTAAGTGTCACAGCTCTTTTATTGCTTTGCTGCTACATAGGTGGTGGAGGTTATGCTGTTATAGATACACACATGGCGGGTTGGTCAAAAGCCAGATCAAATGCACGCTAGTACTATTAAGAGCAAACCCATCAGGGCTGTCATGGCTGCCAGTAAGAAGGAAGTTCAGACAGGTCGTAAACCTCAGTCTTTGTTAAATGTGGAGACGCAGGCGGGTAGTGTCAGAGCAAGTGGGAAACCACTGCTGCTCTGCTGAGAAAGAAATAAACTGGAACAAAAAGAGGGTGACATTCTGTTGCAAGAGAGATAAGAGGTTGATGTTTCGTTTTAATCATTTGGCAGCCAAGCAAAAGTCTATGGGATGATACAATATTTAGGGTCAGAAGTCAATAGAAGACATGAACACATGGCACCCATGGGCTCCTTAGTGTTCCCTCTGGAGCTTTAATGCCCCTAATTAAGAGGCATTTCTCACCCACCACTCCTACAAGTCTGAGCTGAACAGCACTCCCTGCTGAGGGAAGCAACCACTCTCTTTTTATTAGGAGATATTAGATGTGACTGGGCTGTTCCGCTGACTGGAAGCTCATTATCAAAAAAACTGCATTACCTCAGCAAGCTGTCCTTAGCCACATCTATTCACGGAGAGGGGAGAGAAATAGAAAAGGAATATAAAAAGTCTTTGATAAAATGTTTTTTTTAAAAAGAAGAAGAAAAAAAGGGATTTCCATGCACATTCCAAGGAAGGTATTAGGTTGCACAGAAAGACCAGTAAGCAGATCAGTGAATAGGAGTGTAACCTTTAGAGTGAATGCAAATCAAGGAAGACCAAAGGATAGGATGTGCACTGTGGGAATGACCTGCCTTCCCAAATGAATATTCTCCCAACAAATCCTGACATGCAAGCAGACATAGACAGACAATGCCAGAATGGTCCCATCCAAAAGTCTTCAGAGGAGAAAGACAATACAAACTCCCGGGCTTCAGGCTTGGTGGCCCATGGTCAGGCATTCATCTCCACTCATTAGAGGTCTTTTCTAATTACATTCGAGCTGTCTGCACATCCAGCGTCACGGTTATTCAAGAGGCATTGTTTAGGCAGCTCTGCCCATGTTCCAGAGTGTGGAGCCTGAGAGGATGGATATGAATTAGTTTATGTTTTAGAGAAACAATGGCTGCTCTAGACTGAGTGGGGTCCAGAGAAGCAGGGCTGTTTGTCTGTGTGAACATGCCAAGAGACTCCAACACACACCAGGAGAGGATAGAAGTGGGCTAAAAACAGGAACAGTACCATTGTTGCTGTTGCCACTGCTGCTGATGTCCTCTCACTCAGGCACAAACCCAAGTTTGTCCCACAGTTGCCTTCTCATGGAAACTGTGCCCCCCCCAAATTGGATGCATAGCAAGATAACACCTAGCTGAAAACATTAATAAAAATACTCTGAAATAACCCACACCACAGCTATCCAGAATCACATTAGATGGATTGGGCTGCATCTTCATTTAGAATACAAAGGAGTGAAGTGAGCGATGACACAAAACAGGGAAATGCAAAGTGCCACAGGGAGACAAATAGTCTGAAAGACAAAGAGGTAGAGAAAAAAAGAGGAGTATGATAAGACAGAGAAAAGTTCATTCATAATGAGAGCTAAAAGAACATATATGGGAGAGGCTATGCAAGTCCTACACTTGTGTGTACAGAGTGCACAGAGTGGTTTTGAAAGCACTGGGGAAGTAGTCTCCCTGCTGTGTTGCTCCACTAAGAGGAGTGAAACAATTGAAGCATGCACTCGAAGGCACTCAGACATTTTCAGTAGGCTGTAAAATAGATGCAGAAGAGAAAGACGGTAAAGAAAAAAAAAGAAGCTAAAGCTCAGCACTGTCCATAGCTGCATTCACATATGAATAAGTGTAACAGGGTATGCATGTGTCTATGTTTAGTACATTTTATGACTACATGGCATGGCTTCCCGTGAGGATTTAATGCACAGTGATCTGCAGGCAGCGGCCGAAAGCCCAGCAGTCAAGGTTTGCATGATATGCAGGTTCATCATTTTCCCCCAAAAGGGCTGAAATAACAACTCAAAATAGGGTATACAGTAAAAATCATATCAAAATACCATAGGAAAATATTTTCAACAGCAACATTATTCCAAAATGACTTAACATTGATTTTAACACTATAGTATATTTACACAGAACTCTGGTATTTCTGCAGCCAGCTGTGTCAACATCTGTTCAATGTCAATATGTACGCTGGGATTCCATAGCGTCTTGAAGAAGTGGGAATAGAGCCAAGGTGTTTCAAATAGGGGACAGGTAAAGAAGCCAAGTCTTGGCAAGGGTCTAAAGAAAAAGAAGGGCAGGTGAGGCAGATGTTCTGCCAGCTTTACATACTCCCTAACTTTATACATATGGGGAGAAAGAGCATACCTGGACATATAAGTGCAAGTCCTTACTCTTAAACAACAAAGTATATTTAGTAGTAGGTTTATT
>JAPMOB010244647.1:0-14637 GCA_029875015.1 Lepomis gibbosus | reverse complement strand
TATATATATATACAATTTAAATTACAGTAGAAAGAACTTTAGACTTAGACTGGTCAAAAGGGAACAATTCACAATAATCTACTTGTGTTAAGAGAATGCTAGACACATTCAAAGAAACACAAATACACAATTCTCAGGTGAGCAGCGGCGTGTGAGATCTGAGAGCCTCTGTATCATCTGTATCTTGTACTTGCAAGCAGCTGGGCTCTGTCAAGGTGTTGGATTCATGATAAGCCACACACACACAGACATTTTTTTTCTTCATAAAGGTTAGAGCCATAGACATAGTCATAGAATGGTGTCTAATCAGCTCACTGTATGTGTGATAAAAACATTTCTAAACTGTGTAATGAATCCAGGTTTAATGGAGCGAATAAATAAATAAACATTACCAAATAAGATGATAATAACTTTTGACAGAGAAGATGAAGAAGTTTAAATTCATTTTAAGACACTCTGCGATAATTAACAATGTCAGATTCTTCTTCAGTGTATTGCCATAGAGCATTCACTGGATGTGTCATGTAGCAAGGAATTGGAAAGATCAGCCAACACCATTTCCCATCATTTTTAATCCGTTGTTGTGATAATGTGGAGATCTGTGACCCTCGTCTGGGTTTTATTGGCCGTTCTTAACTTCCACCCTGGGAACCAAGGCATGTGGGCCTTACCTCCAAAGAGCTGCTTTGAGTTCAGCTCGTGAGTATGTCTCCAGTGGTCACCAGAGCTACTTTTTGGCAAAAAGAGCTGATCTGGGATCAGAGGAGGAACTTCTCCTCAGAATTCCTGGGAAAGTCATCAGGGAGGTCTCCTCCAGTCACCATGGCAATAAAGTACATCCAGGGGTCAGGGGTTTGATCATAAAATGTCATAAACACAGAGAAAAGAGGCAGATCCAGTGCAGCAGTGATACAGGATGAAGCCAAGATCAAAAGTTATGATAACACAGTCAGGACATGCAGGATTTTCCTTCCCCTTGGTCAAATCGCAGTAGCTACTCTGGTCTGATCTACCTCTTACAGTAGAAAGGGCGAAAGGTTATCCTGTGATCCTGAAGTCACTGAAGATAATCAAGCATGTCAGACTGAATTAGAAAAATGTTTTTTTATCAACTTTAAAGCTACAATGAAGAGAAATTTAACAGGAAGGTCAGGGTTCAAAATAATGTTACGAATAATTTTCAGTTTATCTTCAGATCCATTAATCTGCAGCTGAATGGTGTGGTCTGTAACGTGTCAGAAAATAGTGACAAATGCTCATTACAATTTCCCAGAATGCCAGTTGACATAAGGTTTGTTTTGTCTGACCAACAGTTCAAACTAGTATACTATCTTAGAACACAAAGAAAAGCAACATATCTTCTTTATCAGCAACTTAAATGATTAATCCATTATCAAGATAATTACCAATTTTCTGACGATCGATTAATCAACACAACGACCAATAGCTCTAGTTAAAAAAACTTGTTTTTTGCCACTTTATAACTAAGGCGGTGGTTTTTGTTTTGTTTTACATAATATTTATTATATATGTAATGTTCAGAAACACATCTTTTTGCCAATTTGTCTGAAAAATATACTCTATGTACAGCATTATAACAAAAGGTGTACAAAATAACAGAAACACCTGACATTCAATGCAATAAAATAATCTTTGTATAAATTAGTTCTAGGTCTACCTCTTTTTTTCCCCCTTTCAGTTGCTTTCCTGAAGAAGAAAGGGTCACTTTTACACACACTTACACTTGGAAACAGCTCAGAACAACAGTCCGATCTGTTGGGACCTTCTGGGTGTTAACACTAATGGTCCGGGGCCTCATTCAAAGGCACCACAAGCTCTGTTCTTGTACTTTCTTCCTCCAGTATTAATCCCGGTGGAATAGGGATGGAGCCAATGACCCACAAGCCTGCTTTCTAACCTTTATCCCACCTCTGTTAGTTTGTTTGACTCTTGTACAAAGTAATATTTTTTTCAAATCATAACAAAATGTTTACTTATGGTCGTTACAAGATAAAGTGAGTCTCATTCTTGTGTAATCTGTTTGCGCCCTGTTATCTCTGTGTATGTTTCATGGCAGAACAGATGATTTACATGTAGTGCCTATCAAAGGAGTTGAAAGCGTATCACCAATACAGACACACACAGACAGACAAGTATAAAGGGATAATACATCCATAGACAAACAGAGGAAATGAAGGAGGGTACAAAGGGGGAAGAGAAGAGAGAAAATGCAGGATTTGAAGTTAATATCTGTCCTCCCTCCACAGTGCTCAAGGGCGACTACAGTACATGCCCTGTGCCGCAGATTGCTTTCTCACCCCTCACTCTCTATTGAAGTTCAACAGGCTGTAAAAGGCAGCTGTGAGCTTGCAGGAGGTGCGTGTGCCTGTTTGTCTGTGGCTTAAAGTGCTAACACACCTGAGTACTTCAATAACACCACTCTTAATTCCACCATAGGGGCCCTCTTTGTGAAGTGGGATCACAAAAGTACAGATCAGTTCTGAGCAAAAAACTTCAGACGGCCTCACATCTAAATCATTAGTGGTGAAGAACAGAAAGGTAAAGCTGAGTGGATCATTTGTTGAAGGGCATAGGGTTAAAATCCTGGAAATCAAATGTTTGTGACTCTTGTCTTACAAGTTCAAACCAAATTGTCAGGATGCCAAAAAAGGGTTGTCTTAAGCCTTTTTACAATCAAAGCAAAGGTTTTTCATTCCAAAATATATTATTGTTTTTTTTTTTGCTGAAATTTAGACCAGAAGGTTGATGCTACTCTCATACTCTCATCTGTCTGCTAAGTGTGGAGCTATAGCCAGGAGAGGGTTAGGTTAGCTTAGCATAAAGTCCAGAAACAGTTAGGCTCGCTCTGTCCAAAGACTACAGGAAGTCTCTGCCCATCCCCCACAATTTGTTGTTTTTACAACAATAGATGAGCATAATACAGCATGTTCATTTGGGAGCTTCATATTAAGTGTATACATATGAGTGTGATGTCAATGTTCTCGTCTAACTCCTTGTACTTCTCAAAATGTTGAACTATTCCTTTAAATATTTTTGGTCAAGTGCTAGTCCCTGTGCTTGGAGAATGTAGAGTATAGTTGGTGTGCAATGGCCCTTGGAGACTACTGTCAGTACTTTGGATTGAAATTCACTGTGTCTTTATTGCCTAGTAATCTGTCTTTTTGAAAGACAACTCTAAAATTTACACACTGACACAGTCAAAGAAGGAAAGAGAGACAGACTGAGGAAAAAAAACGACCCCCTGAGGTGCGAAAACAGAACTCTTGCTTTCTGTTGTTTGGAGTGTTTTTTTCCCCTGAAACACGACACTCTCTCCCCCCCAAATCTGCCCTCCCCTCTCTCTCTGTTCCAAGTTGTTTAATGCTTTTACGCAGTGCTTTTAAAAGTAGTCAGCAATCAGTATGTGTGAGTGTGTCTTTGATCGGCTCAGGTGGCGGAGATCCAGCAGACTTTGCTCAGACATGTCCAACCACCGTTTCTCCTCCTCTCTCTCACGGAGTCGTTAGATGTTAGAAGTTCTTACAGCTTTGATCGTTTTACAGAAATTTTGGCTCCACTTCAGTAATCTCAGGCTCAGCTGCACATCTGATGATTTCTTGCTGCCCTTTTCTTATGATGTTTATTTTTTAAAGTCTTTTGGAGCAAGTCCAAGTGAAATCTATGACAATGGTTAATATTAGTCAAAATGGATTTCTTAATGATTGTAAGACTCTGTGAAATGGATCTTCAAAGTTTTTCTTAATAGTGTATCTCACATGTCTGGGAACCAGTTGTTTCAATTCAAGGTGTGGGACTATGAAAGGTCTACCTGAGGCTGTCTGATTTATTTTCCGTTTGTTCAGCAAATTTTCATCAGGGCCAAAGTTGAGACTTGACTGTTTTTTCTTCACTCAAGTTAAGCTAATTTCATAACATTCAACTTTATTTTCATTATACTTTACTACAAAACATAGGCTGTAGGAACTTCTTAAAAAACAGCAGTCCGTGTCAAGTTAAAACCTCATTATTGAGACTTAAGTCTGACTCAAGTCCACAAGTCTAGGGCTTTTAGTTCTATCTATTGATTTATCATTATCACTATTATTATTAGATTTATTGCACAAAACAATAAAAAATGATAAAACTTTAATACAAATATTAAACAAAGGATATATGAATCATTGGGGAAAAAGCCTGTAAACTGAAGCACAATGGAACCAAAATAGCTCTACTTATATACCCAAAGAGTCTCATATACTGTTGATGCAATAGGTCACAAATTTGTTTGAATCTCTTTTGTTTGAATCTGCCCCCTGAGTACAGTGGCTTCCCCTCATCTTACCCAGTTCTCCGTCCATCTATTCCTAAATCTCGCCCTCCAAACACAGCGTGTTTATGCTACAGCTTTAAAAAGGTTGCCCTTTTTTTTTTTTTACAGGAAAGCCTGCTCACACTCCACACACATCACTGCCGCAAAGAGTGGAAGGTGTGTGTGTGTTTGTGTTTGGGGGTTACTATTTGTGTTAACTCACTGCTGCCATATGTGTGTGTGTGTCTCAGGACAAAGACATAGAAGGAGAGGAAGAGGAGGAGGAAGCTGTCACTGGAGTATCCAAGGTAAACAGCGCAATTTCACTGCTGTTCGGACGTAACACAGACACAAATACACTATTTACTTCCAAACTTATACTCAGTTTATAAAGTTTTACGTCTGACAGTTATCCCCCCCAAAAGATATGCACTCATCCTGCATGTGCTTATCTTCTGACACAATGACTGTACAGTCATGCGCACATGCTTGCACTTCTGACATCACACTAATGGTTGTGTAACCCTAAAAGAATCAATCTTATGTCGCCAAAAATGTCCATATACTTCAATTACTCCAGTGACTACATAGTGTTTCATGGTGCAGCTGAGGTAAAGCAGGAGGGTGGGAGGACTGCTGAGGCTGTAGAGTTTATCTGTAAACACACCAGCCTTCGCAGTCAACTCCTGCTTTATCTTTAGCCTATAACTGGAAAACTGTCTTGTTTATTGTTATGACGTGTGTGTGTCTGTGCTTGTACTGTTTATCCTGAAACTCACAGTTTGGAACTGTTTAGGGGGGTCACTGTAGCTTAGGGTAAATGTGTAAAGGGTAATTCTTGGGTCTTACATTTTGTAGTTTTGACCATGATTTTTGTCAGTAATAATAACATTGTACACAACTCAAGTTAATTGCTAAGATCTGGAAATGCTGCAACAATGTTAGAAACACAAGCAATGAAATGATCATACAGGTTTTAAAGCGGTCATATTATGCTCATTTACATAACTTTATAATAAGTTCATAATTTGATATAAGAGTTTCACCAGAATTGGTTTACATGGGGGCGGCACGGTGGTGCAGTTCCTCCCACCATCCAAAGACATGCAGGCTAGGTTAATTGGTGTCTCTAAATTGTCCTTAGGTGTGAATGTGAGTGTGAGTGGTTGTCTGTCTTTGTGTGGCCCTGCGATGGACGGGCGACCTGTCCAGGGTGTACCCTGCCTTTCGCCCGATGTCAGCTGAGATAGGCTCCAGCCCCCCCGCGACCCTGTACACAGGATAAGCGGTTGACGATGGATGGATGGATGGTTTACATGGTTTACTATTTTTGTCATACTGCCCATTTCTGCAACACCTCTTATCATCCTGTGTGTTGACCGCTCCGTTTTAGCTACTGAGTAAAGCATCTCACTTCTAGTTGATCTTTGTTTAAATGTGCAGTACCTAGTTAAGGACTACTAGACAATCAGAAGCTTAGTAAGGTGGGTCGGTAATCCGGACTGAGTTCAGCCCCTACAAAACGTTGTAAAACGTTTATGTCAACAGAAACGGTGGAGCCTTGAATTTCTTATTGCACTGCACTTTACTGCCTTATCGCAACTGATTGGGTAACACCTCTGACATGCCCACCAAACGGGAGAAAACATACCTCAAATCCCGTTGCACAACATTGCACCTCATTTCGAGGAAAAATGTCGCTCAATCCGAAAAAGTAGCAAACTGACACAGAACGTTTTAAGATTGAACCCGGCCCAGAGCTTTGGTTCATGAACCAGCTTGTCAACCTAAACTGGAACAAGAGTTTCAAGGTGGTGAATTTTAATTTGTAACAAATTTATCTTTCATACATAACATTTTAACTGTGCAAAGTCTGTTCATCACAGAAAAAACTTTATGTCCATTGACTGCCTGGAGGGTATCTAAGTTTTGGTAGGGAGGGTAGGGGGTGAGGAGGCAGCGGGCGGACTTCTTGTCAGTCTGCGCGATGCAGCCTTTATATACAGTCTATGGATGCAGCGCAGAGTGATTCTCCACCGCTGTTTCCACACCAGCTGCTAGGCAAGCATTAAGACGAATGTTAACACAGTGACGCAGATAGGTTACAAACTGGACTACAATCAAATTGTTTTCAGGCAGTTCAGGAGCAGTGTTTTCTGTGGGAGATGGGAACTCCCTTTGGGGTGGACTTTGGGCTTTTTTTTACTTTGCAAACCTATTACATGTACAAAAAGATATATGAGACAATAATCTTTAAACAAACCCTTAATCAAGGTTAGTTAACCCGGCCATGCAGAACTTTTGTCTGCCCCTTCTGGCTGTAAGAGTAATTACAGAAACACTGTTGACGAGTGCTCATGTCGTATGCCTACAGCAGAGGTTGCCCCAGGCTAGTGTTTAGAAATACTTACCAAAATACAGAGACATTTCCACAGTTAGAAGACAATAATCCATTATTTAGGTAGGGTAAATGTAATAGCCACATAGCCTGCTCCAAATATTATACAAAAACCAGCTCGTCAGACAGCAAGTACCGCAAAATCCATGTCTGCCTGCAGTCCGTTCTCTTCCCTTAGTGCTCTCCAACAAGGGAAAGCTTTCTTTTTTGATTGCAATCCTTCCTCTTAATGCAGACTTTTTTTTATTTGAAGCATCACAAACTTCTTTGGACGCTTCTTACGTTTTCCCGCCTTAGTCTCCATCATACTCCTAGTTGCTTTGGTCTAATCTGTCACTACGTTTGCTCCAGAACCCCCTGTCAGCTCCAGTCATTGCTGGGTGGTGTAAAACACATGATTACCGGTGTTGCAGCGCAAGTATGTTGCCCTTGCTACTAGCGAAGGAACTAATGAACGACTGTTTTGATTCTGTATTTTTTAATGCTGCTACTGCATATATACCTCAAATTACAAAAAGCTATGCCGATAACGTTAGACTGAATGACCAACCTCATTTCTGAAAACTTGTGCGGGGGGAGCTACTTTATCTGCAGCGATGCCCACTCCAAACAATGTTTGTGTGAGTGAGATGGTCATGAGAGATATGTAACATCTCCTGATAACTACTGACAACAAGGGTGTGGTTGTGACTGAACTCTTCTAACTGTGGAAAGTTTAAACCTCGCACGCTCACAATACATTGTCTTTGACTCTGGCTGCCTTGTGACTGTATGTATAGCTAGCTCACTTAGTTCACAGGACATATTTCATGACCTGTCCTGTTTGTGAAGATAGGGGTGGCTGGGCTGAAGAAGGGAAGGAAACGCAGCATTCTTTCGAGGAGCTGGGCCTTTTGGACGGGAACAATCACCGTGGAAGAAAAACAAGGCTGAAAATAGCCACAGACTGCTCTGACACTGTGGAAGGCTACACTTCTTCCACCGTTGGCTGTTTTATGCTCATAATATGACCCACAAAGTAGACATGGAGTCCTGAATGTGAAGGTTACCTTTCACTGTAAAAGGTTGATTCCATTTCTAGATAGGAGTTTAATTCTACACTGCTGTATTACTGTTTTCCAACTTAAAATTCTTGAAGCAATATTTGCAAAAGGTTCTTGATTTCGCCTTTAAAATAACATATTTCATAATCAGATGTCCTAAAGGACTGACTTCCTACGCTGTGCAATAATGTCATTCACTTCCATGCCAGGGATCAAACTGACACAGTGGCTGGAATTTGTTAAATGGAGGATAACATTTTGGGAAACAAGGTTATTTTCTTTTATGCTGAGAGTTAAATGAGAAGATGAATGCCATCCTCATCTATAATGGTGAATGTGTAGCTACAGTTATCTTAGCTTTTCAAAAAGAATGAAAACAGATGGAAACACTCGCCTAGCTGCCACATAACCCACTGTAAAACCACAACTGCATTAGTTGTTTACAATCTTTGGTTTTCATACCGATTAAACAAACAAGTTATGTGTCAATGGGAGAGGCGAGGTCAGAGGTGCTGTTAGGTATGTTTTGTTAAAATTGCTGTTCCCCCCCCCTGCTGACAGCAGCTTCATATTGAATGGATTGGTAACTGTCTCTTGACAAGAAAGCGAACAAGAAAGAAAGTGTAAAAATTATTATTCATAATGGAAATGATCAACAGGAGCAGCCTCATACATAACGTGTAGCAGAGAAACACACGAAAAAAATGTCAAGCAACAAAGGCTGTAGGTGGATCAGAACCCATGAAAAGTAAACGCAGGACCTCTGATACCTGAAGCTAAGCCTTTCACATTAGCCCATCAAAAAAACCCCACTAGCTTGCAGTCTCTAAAAAAAATATATTGTGTTTGACAACCAAATTTAGCAATATTTCCAAATACAAATACCTCTTTAATCTCAAAGCTTCCATCTCTGGGGTATGGATGGAAGAATTTGGGCCAATAAGAGCTCTATTGTTCTGCCAGGCATGGAGCTGTAGGTAAAACTCCCCCACACAGCGAGCCCCAGTGAGCTGCTTGGTTTACCTACTTTTGGCCGGAGAGATTACTGGGCACTGAGCTGCTTTGGATCTAGAGGCCTGGAGGTTAATGCTGAAGAGAATGGTGAATAGGCAGGCCTCTGTATGTGCACACATGCATGCATGCACACACACAGCTGGAATTATGCTACAGTTCATGCACACATATACACTCAATCTGCTTTGGCATCTCTGGTTTCTGCCCTGAAAAGCTCGAACTAGAGCAAATCTGATCCATGGTTTACACTTGAAAGCACACAGGAAACAAGAAGCAGAGTGAGGAGTGTGACAGAAAGAGAAGAGACAGGGCGTTGAAATAGCTGAGACGAAGTGTTGTAAATATTTTTTATCATAATAAACTCGTTCATGATGATGAGAGGTGAGACAGGGGGGATTTGATTCTTCGCTTATCAGCAGCACTGTCTGTATCCATATGAGATACCAAAGTTAGGCAGAGTAAAGTGAATCCACAAAATGTCACGTAGTTTTGAATATGAAAAAAGATCATGAGTGGGGTCATGAGTGCTCTTGTGTGTGTTTGATTAAATGTATCTGTGTGGCCTGCATAGCAGTAGGATTAACTGTTGTGTAAGTTCATGTTATCTAAACTGTGACATTCTGAAGCTTGATCTCAGACCTGGTGATCAGGACAGATCTTATTGTATGTGTTCCTGTTTGGCTTTGAGTGATGACTGCTTTCATGTCCAGCTAGCTGTTTGCTTGTTGTGGCTGCTGTCACATCCTCTGGTTTGAATCGAACACCTACTTGATGCGTAAAATATAGAAGCAAAAGAAGCCGTTTACAGGGGCTGCCAAGGTGAGATGCATTCATCAAATAATGTTGTGTGTACTGAGAATAATTTGACAACGGTAAAGCAAAAGCAGGCGCAGATGTGAGTAGGAGTAAACGTTATGACCTTGAAAGTTAACATTGGGAATTCTTCCCAGGCATGGATAGAAACGTAGCCAAAATCTTGTTCATAATCGCTGTGGAGGGTGGAATCTGTGCTCAGTGGAAAGCTGTGAGTGTAGGGAGGAATTCTGACGTGACTGGGAGTCCGGGGCGGTTTCAGAGGGAGTGAAGGGTCCTTCCACTGGAATGTGCCATGCGTTATTAGTCAGTGCCACTCAAACTGTGTCTCTATATGTAACTCCATATATGTGTAGTAATGAGGTTTTTCTCCAACAGCAATAAGAAAGTTGCCTGGTTGGTTTTAGCATTATGAACCTTAAAAGAGAAGTTCAACATTTCAGGAATATGTTGATATGTCGCTTTCTTGCAGGGGAAGATGGGAAGATCAATACCACTTTTGTGTCTATACAGTAAATGTGTTATAGTTATAGCCAGCAGCCAGTTAGCTTAGCTAACTTAGCAGACAGCATAATGTCTGAAAACATGGTGGAAACAGCTCCATCCAAAGGTAACAGAATCAACCTTCTAGTGGTGTAATGTCTGGACAAGAAACCACAACATGACGTTTATATACGCTTCTACAGATTAATCCCTAGGATAAAGCCAGGTTAGATATCAATCCAGTTCTCTACAAAAAAGTGTCTCAAAATGTCAAACTATTTCTTTAAAAAAGATTGGTGTTGCAAAACACCCCTTTTCTTTCTACCTGTGTGAGAGTAGAAGAGTAGTTTTAAAAATGGATGATGGCTTTATAGGTGGTTTAGGTTTGAGGAAGAGCAGGCCTCATAAGTTCAGAGCCAATAAAGCCCATTTCAAAAAATGTGCCTTCATCAATCTGAACATACGGCTGCTTTTTTTAAATTCCTGTGAAGTTGACTTTATGAAATCAACCTCTTCGGGGAGCATAAATCACTCACAAACAGGCATGGGAAAAAACACGCTACCATGCAACAGAAGAGGATAATCATTTCGGCTGTGCAGTTCAAATTCAAATTCTCTCTTGTCTGCTGGTTTCTGTCAGGAGGCTAAGGT
Organism: Lepomis gibbosus; assembly: GCA_029875015.1. Lineage (NCBI taxonomy): Eukaryota > Metazoa > Chordata > Actinopteri > Centrarchiformes > Centrarchidae > Lepomis > Lepomis gibbosus. The sequence continues at coordinate 3,926 of JAPMOB010244647.1, read as the reverse complement.
GAAGAAGATCATGTCCAAGAAAGAGAGGAGGGAGAAGAAGATGTTCTCCTCTAAAGATGATGAGCACTTCTTGTTGACCGGAGTAAAGCTGGCTGACCGAAGAGGGTGAGCTTACACACATAATAATATTATCATTAAACATGTTACCCTGTGTACTCACTGTGTTTTTACATGCTAATCGTGATGAGGATGTTATCCCCATCGACAACCTTGTAAAATGTTTACAATAGTAAAGTATCAATAACTTAACAAGTAAACAAAATAATCATAATAAGTACTTTTGTTTGATATTTAAAGGAATAGTTTGACATTTTGGAAGTGCGCTTCTTTGCTCAGCTAGTGAGATTGATACCTCTCATGTTGGCTAAGTATGAAACTAGAGCAAGCAGGCTGGTAGCTTAGGTGATCATAAAGAATGGAAACAGCCAGCCTATCCAAAGTTTAAAAACCTGCCTACTATCACCTCTAAAGCTGGCTAATTAGAGAGAGTCAGGCTCAGCACGCTAAGCTAACCACCTGCTGACTGTAGTTTATTTAGCGACAAGAGAGACCTTTGTGATAATAATGTTCAGTTTTGATTGACATTTAACTATATATTTAATATTGGGGTTGAAGTTATAAGCGGTGTTGAACTGGAGTAAATTATATTTAGAGGTGGTTGCATTAGATTGTTTAGGTGTACCTAATAAAGTGGCTAAGGGGTGTAATTTAAAGTACTTTTAACAACACTAACTATATGTAACTTTGTGCTAAAAACATTCAAGTCACTATCATGTAAAATGTATGTCAAACCTGTCCGGATCATTCATGGTTCACATCATTGTAAGGGGGATATACCCAGCCATTACTAGTCAAGTATGTGTAGCAAAAATATTTACAAACTTGATTAAAAATAATGGGGTCATGTCCATCCATTGTATTTGTTTACATGGAATGCAGAGCTTCATTTGCCAGCAGTTATCTTTCAGACCCTTTAAGGAAATGGAACATGTATGAGGAGGAAAACATAAATTAATTACCCGCTATGACAAACAACCAGGAAATCCTATATAATGGCTTGCTGTGTGAGGATATCTCACACACACCCAGTCAGTCTTATTTTTAGTTAAGATGTGAGAAGTCAGCTGGTTATTTTTTTGCACTTTTAAGTTTGTGCCTCTCTGCTTCTCTGTTTTTTCTCCAAAGGTCTCACAAGAAAATCAAGGATGATGAGAAGGAGAAGGAAAAAAAGGACAAGCCAGAGAAAGGCCACTGTTTCTGGGATAGCGTTACCATGACAATGCGACAGATCTCACCCACCAAAAAACTGGAGAAGATGGAGGGCTGGGAGCCGCCTTGCCTGGAGAACGTAACGGAGACTGTGACTGACGAAGCCCCAGAGGACAAGAGCAAGAAAGGGGACTCGCCTGTGTCCTTCCCCGACTCTCTAGGCCTCCCGTTGGAATTGGCCTCCTGGGGGGGGCGGGGTCTTGAGGAGGACTCGTCCCGCTATGCAAACCTGTCGGACTCCAAGGATTCAACAGCCGCCATCAGGTGGACAGCCCGCGCCAAAGTCAAGCTGGCTGGCATCAGCAGGATGAGCAGAGGGATTGTGTCTGAGAATGCTTGGGAAGGGTTTAAATAGAAGCCATTTTACCTTTGATCCACCTCCTTCCTTACCTACCTACCATCAGTAAAGAGGATGAAGACCTGAACCAAATATCTGCTTGTCCCTAGTCTAGTTCTGGACAAAACCGGTGTTGATGTCAACTGGTATTGAGATGCTGTAGTCAAGCCCTGAATATAACGCATGAAGTTTGTCATTATTTTAGCCGTGTGGCTTTTTCTCAGCAAGCCAGCCACATTTGAATCACTGACTATAAATTAAAACAAAAGCCTTAAACTACTGTACCCTTTTAACTGTGTATCCCCTGGCTTGGCATTTAGATGCTTTATATTGCTAGGAAAGGAGAAACGTTATTTTCATATAATTATTGTGGCTGTCAAAGGTAAAAAATCAATGAAGAATATGCAAACCTGCTACTGAAGTCTTTATGTTGGTTTCCACTTCCTTTCTGTCCATGCAGTCTCAGCATCTGAGTAAAGAATGAGAGTCTGAAGCCTTAATGTATATATCAACACTGGGCTTAAAATCTGTGCAATCTTGTGTGTGTCTGTGTGTGTGTGTGTGTGAGGTGGAGAGTAAGAGGAGAGAAAGATTTTATTTTATGGATGGACATGCACAAACATTTGTTTTAGTGTATCACTCACTCATGGATTTAGTTGACATCGCAAAGAAGCTCTGAAGCTCTGTTGTGTTGGGAGTATGTGGGGGCAAAAAATTTGAGGTTGATAAAAAGAAAATCAAAGCAACCCCCAAAGTGTCATAGACTGATACATCTTTTAATCTGATGCTGATTAACATTTATAAAATTTGTAAAGATGAAAACATAAAAGCGAGCCTCTGTGTGTACTTGTTTCCCAAAGAAAATCAATGACTCCATGCACCTGTGAAGTGCCTTCTATCAATAGAATTACGTCATGTGTTTGTTGTAAATTTGAACTAGACCGAATCATCCTCTGCTGTCCTCATCGCAGGGTCTATGCAGGTGCGTCAACCCAGCATATTCCTGTGCTACGTCAGCCTTTAAGTCCATTCCTGGTTTCCATTTACAAACCAGTGTCCCCTGGATGTTCGCTTCACCAGCCGGAGCAGCAGATATGTTTGTGTGCTACATTTTAAAAAGCTAGTTGATTCTTTAATCTGTGTATATTATAAGACTGAGGCCATGCAGACTCATATAATTCCTACAATAATTTTTCTCTTAGATTATATGAGAAACATCATGCCATTCGTCTTTGCTGCTCTCTTCTCTTTGTTTTAATTGGTTTACTGAATTTGTTTGATACTGACGTCTGCTTCACTGCAGACATCCGTTCCGCTTCCAGGGATGTCTGTATCCTGTATTTATTCACTAAAAAGCTGCGTCACATTTTCTCAAGCAGAATAAAGAGTTAGTTTGACCGTCTGGCTCTACTTCTTTCAACACTTTACAGACTGGAATAAATCTACACCTTGATTTAATAGACTTTAGTTTCACCACCCAGATGGTTTTCACTGATAAAATGACCAAAACAGAAACAGCCTGCCCAAGTTCTTCCACCAGCAGGCATTTAAAGCTGGACAGCCACTTGCAAAACATACACTGACCTTAATATTGAATAAAACAGATAAATACTGTCCATTATGTTCTGTAAAATAATACTGTTCCTCCAATTTGTACATGAATATGACACTTCTTGTTATTATATTTCATGTCAGCTTGTGCAAAGCAAGCTACTTTTAATTTATCAGCCTTTAAAAACAATTTGCATTACATACAAAAAGTTACATTTTCAAAACAGTTCACACACAGGCCTGAAAGTCGCTGGCTAAAATAACACGTTGTGTTTGTAACATGCACTAACACAAACACAAAAGATTAAAAACAAAGAACAAAAGCAAATATTCTATAACAACATGACTTGTGGTGAAGATCATAAGTCTTTCAATCAATCATTACATAATGGACAACAAAATGCAACTATCAATATGAACTGGTTCAACCTTAATTTGTGATACATGCCATTTGTATACTTTACATAGTATCTGCCAAAAAAGGCAAGAAAGCATATCACAGCATGAATTGTATTTTCTTTAAAGATGATTGTACTAGAGATAACAAACCCTGCAGCACCAGCACTTTTTTGAGATGCCCTGTTGAAAAACTAAATGCAGGTATCTCAGTTGACATTTAAGACCTACATACAAGCTCCTAGACTACACAAATCCAGACATACATCATGGTACAGCTTTTGTACTTCATTCTTCCTTCACCAAAGAACCAATAAAGAATTTCAGCCAAACTCAGAAATACTCAAAAACTAGTGGTGGGCATAGATTATTT
>JAPMOB010244646.1:0-17055 GCA_029875015.1 Lepomis gibbosus | reverse complement strand
TGTGTATGAAGTTGAATATATTGATGCCTCTCCACTGCATATGTTCAGAAATGTTCAATAAAAAATAAGTATAAAAAAAAAAAAACCTTCTTTCTGAAAAAGGGTCCAGGACTGACAGAGATAAAAACAAATAAAATGTGGACAAGCAGTAATCAGTTTACTTATGTGTGCAAGCCAAATAATAAATAAATACATAAATGAAATTGTCTAAATTCAGTTATTAATACTTTCTAGAGTTACTGTCTAAAATGTTGCTGAAATTACATTCATAGAGGCAAGGCAAGTATATTTATGTAATGCATTTTAACGACAAGTTAATTAGTGCTTTCAGAGCCGGCCCAGCCACTAAGCGACCATTGCTTTGGCATAGAGCCCCTTGGCCAGCAGAGGGCCCCCTACAGTCACTGCTTGCTAGTGATGGAAAAAAATCACGGAAAAAACAAACGTAAACTAATAAAAATAAAATGAAAGACAGCTCTTTATATCACGCACCATATGAAACATAGTGGTTTTTTAATTACGTTTTATAGGCTACTTTGGAAAATCAGCTGTGACCCGTGACACCTGACCCTGTGACATCACCGACACCACTCGTTATGCTGGGACCGTCAGGCTTGATGTCTGACAAGAGAAGATCATATTTGTCTTGACATGTGAAAAGACAACAGAAGAGGCAAGAAGATAAAGGTATGTAAGGCCACAGGCTCCGTTTTCCTATGCCTGTATTTTTAGATAATCTGCCCTAAGGTCTTACATTAGCCTTAGTTAGCCACACTGGTATTAACAATGCTAAAGCTAGAGTTTGGTAACATGCTAACATGCCAGCAATTTTTACAAACTGCATAAATGTAGTATACTATTAATGTTATACCATAGTGTAGGATTAACTTGTATTATTAAAGTCAGTTGATTGGATTAAAACATAAGTCTTCTTCAATTTAAGCCATTAACTTTTTTCTATCTAACTATCTCTGGAGCTGAGCTTTTCACATCCAAAGTTATAAAGCAATGAAAAACAAAACCAGACAGGTCAGGTTTCAACAGGTCATATCACCCAATAAGTTGACTGTGCTGGTAAGTTATGTGTTTCAGTTAAACCTGTAGAGAGGCCCTGTTCTTTCATTATATATCAAATCCGTCAGGTAGGGAGTGGGCAGTAGCTTCTTTAAAGGACTGATTGTTGAGAAACATCATGGGGCCTCCTCCATAGCTGCCAGTGTTGAAAAGACATCTTATCTAAAGTCACTCTTTAAAAAGAGACAGCATCAAACTCTGGCAGATTATCTTGAATTATAAGATCCTCCACATCTCCACACAAGCCAGTCATTTCAGTTCAGTCAATTTATTTACATTTTTTTATTAAGAAGCGGACAGTGCTAGTAAGTTTAGGCCTACATCAACAATAACTAAACAATTATTCACCTCTAGGAACACCCAGTGTATGAACATGTCAATTTACTAAAATTACTCATTTTCTGTGTTAACCTCCGTCATAGGTCAACCTGTGCCTACTGAAGTGGAGAGCAGTACCATCGTGTTTACTGCCACACGGGGCTCTCCAGTTTCTACTCCTCCAGTGGATCCAGCTTACTGGCCATCAGTCCTTAATGACCAGTTACACGTTGATGTGGTAAGCAGGTTGACAGAGACATTTAGACTTTTCAAAAAAGACACTCAGACAGTAAAAATATTTTCTGTCATTACGCGTTTAGATCGCTCATAAAGAAGCTGGTTGAGAATTGTTTTGTAGTTTTTGTCTCTTAATCTCTTGTCTGGCTGTTAATAAAGATGATTTAAGCTTTGACCATAATCACTTTATTGGTCTTTTTATTCAGAACTAAGTTCTTCGGTGTCTACTGGGTCTTGCACTGCCATTAAACTCGGTAGCACTGGTGGAATCACGTTTCGTGTTTGACATCAAACAGAGTCTTGTCTAGTTATTGTTTTTCATCAGAATCAGCTTTATTGTTAAACAGACTTAAGAAATTTGCTTTTGTGTTTTTTTGCTAAACAAATGTGGCAGGTTTAAGAATATAAGAAAGATTCGTCTGGTCTAAAAACAAGAGATGTTGTTTCTGTATCATATACAGTATAGTGACAATGCCCGACAGTCAGAGGGGCCTCCAACTAAATTTTGATTAGGGCCCCCGAAGGTCTAGGGCTGGCTCTGAGTGCTTTTTAAAAACATAAAAGCAACACAGGGTGATATAAAGAGACATTTAAATACAATAAAGTTTATAGTCAAATAGAAAATATAAAAGTAGTAAAAGATACAGTGCATGTAAGATATTAATCAAAAGTCTTAAAGTTGGTTTAGAGAGACCTGAAAAGACACCATAACAGTAGCCGAGTTGACAAAAGATAAATGCATGGACAAGTTTTTTTGTTGTTTTTTTTTTTACCAGATTCTGCATTCCTTTGTGCTCCTAAAATTGTTTACATTCCATCTCTGACTCTGAGTGAGCTTGATTTGCAGGCATCAGAGCAAAATTCACACTTTTTACATTTATTAAAATGTAATTATTGTGTCCCTTGTAAGTTTATTAGGGCCTTTGCATAAAACATTGTTAAGGATAATTAGATAATTAGAAAATATAAACAAATTTTGCCACACTTAAGGCAATAATATCCTATGCCTTAAAGAAACAAGGACAAGTGTTAAAATCTGTTATTTTCAAAAAAGATGTTTTGACACCTGCCACTGGCCAGTGATATATTTATTACTAAAGTTAACAAACAGAGAACAGTCACTTTGTTCAATGTCTGGCAGCTTTGTGCAATTCAAATATTGACAGAGGTAAAACAAACTTCCAAATTTTAAGCAGTGGTGAATTTGTGTTCAGCATTCAGCATCTGATTGTCAGTATTAGTTCTACAAAACTAGTCTCAGAGGTGACAGAGACATTTTGACCTTGTTGACCTGTTGGAAGCATGTTCCTTCACAGAAAGCATGTGAACAGACTCTGTTCTCCTTCTGAAACGTTTGACTGAAAGAGGTCACAAAACATTGCTTGTCAAGCTATCAGTCAAGGGGTTGCCAGCAAGGGGTTTTGGAAAATGGTCGTCTCCTCCATATACCACACAGAATATGTTGCCGTCTGATGTGCCTCATCCACATGCCAAAACAAAAATGTGCATGTGACCAATTACGGATTTATGTCTCTGCTTAAATGGACTTTATTGTTCCCAGTCTGGATTCTGCACCTGAATGTATACAATGAACTTAAAGCATGACATCTGCATTCAAAGACGTAAAGGCTGCTCTCACATCAGTGCCAGTTGATCTGCCTTTTGGAGACAAACTGCTTCATCATGGGCATATAGGTTCAAAAATATGGCTCTCATTACCACCTGCTGGCTCTCTATTCTTATAAGATGTTTCCTCTAAAGGGGGAGTCCTAGCTGTTGGCTAGCTGTTACAGCGAGAGCTATTCTAATAGAAAAAAAAGAAAATTGTTATCGCAATAGACTGTAATGTTATGTTTTTGCTATATCAAATCTGGACTGCACATTCTGAACACTTCTGTTACTTAACATAGGACAGCTGATCCAGATCAGGTAACAATGTGAGCATTTTAGCTAATTCTGAAATCTTAGTATAGTTAAGAATCCATTGCATTTAACCCATTGGTTGATTTGATGAGCAATACACAAATACACAATGATTATAAAACAGTGATAAAGGAATTGTTGGGTCTCTTTATATTACAAAGAGTATAGTCTAAAGCTGCTCTATGTGCAATGACGTAACATTTGTTATGAACTTTTTATTTTCAATATGTTGTTAACAAATGTAATAGGCTATATTGAATTAAATACATTATTAGCCTATATAAAATGGCCTCTTTATAGATAACTTGGTAGTTAAGAGTCAATTAAGGCAAAATACGATTGACTATGATGATGTAAGCGCTTGTGAAGGCTAGGCAAAGGCAGGCTTCCTCACTACTTGGCTGAAGTAGGAATTTTGTGAGATCTTGCCATAAATCATGAGGGAGGCATTATCTGGCTTCTTACTTTCTCTTACTTTAAGGACATACTCTAATACCATGTTGTATTGGTTAAGTATCAAACTCATACATCCACTTTCTAGCATAGTGAGGTCCAAATCTCCCTCACTTGCTTGGTAACAGAACTCCAATGTAACCATTAAATGGTGGTATAGGAACATTAATCTACTGCAAATACTCTGGCGCAACTATTTATAAATTGTGATTTAGATGAGTCACTTGATTCCTAACCTAAGTTTATCACTCTCAGTGGTCTACGTTGGTCATGAAAATGGTGTCACAAGACACTCAAAGACCTTGGGAACAAGTGAAATTCTTGTTTTGACTGGGTTCTTTGTCTCAAATGTAGTCAAGTAATACTGTTTTATTCCTACCTATGCAAACAGCCAGCTGTCTAGGTGTAAATACTCTTATCTCAGAACACGCTATCATGCAAACGTTTGCTAGAATGTTATCATTAAGAACCAGCAAAGCTACATAAATGCCTCTCATGTTGGTTTATAGCATTGCAATCACCTTTTTAAATTTTAACTCTCACTTTAATGGGAATCAAATCACAATTGTAATCACTGTGAGAATCATTTATGAATATCGACAGACACTGATTGCCAGTAAAAGATAAGCAAATATTTCTTGGTAAAGTTTCCTTCCATTACAGGCTGAGAAGAACGAAAAAGGGATCTGAATGGAACTTGCCTGAGTGTATGTGGCATCCTGTAACTGTTGGTTAATCATTAAATTTCCTTTCTTGTCACACCTTCCTTGCAGGCAGCACTGTTTTCTTTAGAAATTCTGTATCAGCACAGCCAAATGGTCTAATACACCATGTTGAGAGTTGATGAAAGTATTCAATAAATGTATGGAATAATTTTACAGCTACCTTCACATTAATTCTTGGAAGCTAAAATTTGCTTAACAACGCATGGATTTCACTTTGACTAACATTCTGAACATCATGGTTTTACACTCTCTCAGATTTTCGCCGCCAGGTAACGGAAAAAAACAAAGGCGAAAAAGCCTGTTTTTTTCCTGTGTAACAGGCTGAAATAATGTCCAATGGGGTTTATTTTTAACCATTTATTATACCTATTGTCAACCTGAGACTGAATAAAACAGAAAATAACATAACTTTTGAAGTAAACAACACACAGAGACCAATGAGTACTTTTTTTCTATACAAATCTGACCCAAGGAATTCAGTTAAATGGTTATTCAAACACATCTTGACTCAACCTTAGACCAAAATCAACTAAAAATGCAAAAAAAAGTGAGAAATCTAATCGTATCTAAAGGTATTGTCATGGATGCTGCAAGTGTAAGACAGGTTTTGGGCCCAAATGCAAGACATTAACAAGGCTTCTCTTGTGATCAATCCCATACCTAAAAACATAATCCTGATATGCAGAAGAAATCTCTGTACTCAAGGGAAAAGGCCAATAACCAATAAGCTATTGGATGGCTGTGGGCTTCGGGCCTTAAGACTGCAATGCATCAAAACCAGACAGGTCTCTGCAGTGGACTGAGGAACACTTTCAAGGACCATTATCTGTTAACACTGTTAAGTGTTGCATAAATACTTTTATGTTCATTACGCACAGTTCATAATTGCTTCTATAATTTCATGTAATAAATAAATGATTTATTTTATGTAAAGTTGAAAATGTAATGTATGTTTAAGAGCTAAAGGGTAACTGAATAGGACGTGGTCAACAGTGTATTTAGTTCATTTTATGTGTTTACGTTTTTTGTCCCAGATCTATCGTTCTCTGTTTGTGTTACTGCTACGATGGTTTAGTTGGCGCACTTTTTGCGTTTCAGCAGAGCAGATGGCTAAGAGACTCTGTTAAACTGCCTTAAAAGTTGCAAATGTTGAAGTCAAAGCAGACAGTCAAATGGAATTTCAAGGGGTTCTAAAGGATTTAATTAACCTCTTTTTTCAACAAGCAGCCAACAAGGTGTAAACAAAGCGTAGATGCATCAGAGAAACCCGAAGCAATAAATGCCTGTTTCAAAGAACCGACCTGTGTTGGGTCGAACTGTGTGTGATTGCAGGCCAGTTGCTTGCAATCAGTTTCCAGTTTCCAGGACATTTGGTCCTGGAAACCCAGTAGAACACGGGCTCATGCTTCAGTGAACAATGCTTACTCTATCCTTCATATCGGGAGTAAATTGTATATACATGTACCATGTATATACCACTGATTCTTGGCATATTGGCAAAAACATGTCCCACTAAGAAAACTGCTAATTCCATTGAAAATTAGTAACATTTTCTTATTTGAGGGTCTTCTATTTTAAAGCTCTAAATCAGTAAGACTAAATAAATAAGATTTACTAGCTTTTTATTGTGTCTGATGATGTTGACAAAAACTAAGTAAAGACAGGCAAAACACATATTTTATGAAAAAATTACAAAATCACGAGCTTGCAACCAAATATTTCGAGACTCGTGAGATCTTGTACAATAAACACATAAGTTTAGATTTTTAATATTAAATTTTATTTCTTTTCAAAATTAAAACTGCTTTTACCCACAAATTAGCTACAGGGTGACTTTTTACACTGGCATGCTGTTCACCACGCAAATATGGGCATCTTTTACAGTCACATCCATCATAATGTGGCAGGGCTTAATGATATGACTACAATATGTGTGTATGATACGCTGCAGTTTGCTATAGCATTGCAACACAAAGGAGGCCACCTGCCAGCTGTAGGGTTAGCTGGCCGACATATATTTACTGACGCAGGTTTAGGCACTAACTTCTGTGACTGTTAAGGTCAGGGTAAGTTGCCTCTGGGGGCTGCAACTCCTTAAACACAAACATTGTTAGCTATCTAGCTAGTTAGCGACCGGAAGCGCTAACGTTTACAGTCACCCCAGGGCGTCATATAGAGACGCGACTGAATTCGTCTCATACACTCCTACCTTGAGGTGTCTCCTATATGTAAAATTGACCTTTAGCAAGTGTTCTTATTTTTTTCAGGTAGTGATGTGACTATGACACAGAATTTTTGTGTTGTTATAGAGAAACATGCACTTCTTTGAAAACTCCTTGTCTGCCTTGCACGTTCACACGCGGCTCTTTTGATGTCACCCACTCACCGCTGTTATAGATGTTATAGCCTAGTTATATTCGAAACACAGCTTGAATTTAAATGCAGCATACAATTTACAAAAAAGACTGACTGTTGTAGTGTTTTATAGGTAGTAATAATAGCCTCATAATGTCGGCTAGTTCCTACTGTTGTGCTTGTTTTTTCAGACTCCATCGGGAATCCAGAGAGTAGCACATAGCTACATAAGTTCAAATAAAGTCCAACTAAAAGTAGGCTATTTATCGAAAGAAACGATTATTAACTATTCCAAAATTCATAGTAGATTTTTACCCAACAGGAAAATGTATAATGATCACTTTGACTAAAAAATACACAGCATTAAAAATACACAGCATTGAAAAAGTTATAGCCGGTCAAAAAGCACACGAGGGAGCCACACGCTCTCTTGAAGGGACCGCAGAACACACCTCTATCACAGGGAAAAACTAGGCTACAGCAGCATTAGTTTTGATGATCATGTAGCCTATACAAAAGCTATAAGCAGCTTTTATGTGTATTTACTTCATTAAAATGGATCGCTGTCAGATAATGATCCGTCAAATGCAGAATCAAGTACACTTCGCTCAGCCCCCATCATCAGACTCTCCTGCACTCACTGTGCTAAGCAAGTGTAATGCCTGTAGTGTAGTGTAGTATAGTGTTACCAATAGCAACATAGAATGTTTATCTAAGGGTGCTTTCACACCTGGATTGATTGGAGACATTCCGAAACAAAGGGGCGTTTCCCTTTTGGCTCGGTTCGTTTGGTGATATGTGAACACAACAATTGCACTCTGAATCGGAACAAAACAACCGAGCTGAGACCGCCTAGAAGAGGAGAGGTGGTCTCGGCTCGATTCCATACGAACCAAAGTATCTGTTCCGGAACAAAACATATGGATCCAGGTGTGAAAGCACCCTAAGTGCGCAACGTAAACAGCGCAAAAATAACTGTGTTCTCTATAGGGGTAAATTTTACCCGCTGGCGATTATAGGTATAAATGCCCATTTTTTAAATCTTAAATCTTTATCTTGACATTTTTCAACGACAGGGGGTGCTACATAAGACACTTCTAGGAAAAGTCAAAGACTGGGGGACTTGAATATTATATTGAAGCAAAGATTTATACAATCAGAAAACAGCAGGTAAATTTGACCCGTTGGCGGTTCTACTGTTAAACCCAACTGGAAGTGAATCTGTTGAATCTTCTAGGAGTTCAAAAACACACTATAGTGAAATGGCCAACTTCTAGTTGGGTGGAGTTAATGAAAGCAGATATCCTAATGTTTGAGGAACGTTATTCTGACTAAGGCCTGCCATGCATTAGGTGCCCCTGTATATTCTCTCAATGTTCATGGGTTCTGATGTGTATGCCAAATTGCCAAAAGTGGTCGAGGGTATTTAAATCTGCTTTATTGTATAACTTAATTTAAAATGCCGTATTTCTTTAGGCTGCTTCTATGACATAGTCAATAGTCCATCACAATCAAATCGATTCGAGGAATGAGGACAGGAAAGCAGGTATTACCACAGTCCTTATCGTACGTTGTCCTAATCATAGCTCTGGTCCACCTCTGAATGGACATGAAAATTACTTATCAGCTGTCACAGGGAAATTACTGGTGAAGAACATGTTACAGTTCTTGTATTCTTCTATCCTCCCTCCATGTTGATATTACACCCTTCTGCTAAGTAAATGCCCATGAAAACCCAAGATGCTGCACACATTGAAATTAGGGATTATTATGCTAGAGGAAAAGCGAGGCAGGATTGAGAGGTGATTTTCTGTTGAAACATGACAGCATAAATACTTTGATAGTTCTGACTGTGCCCCGTTGTCGGAAAAAACAACTGACATGGGATATACTTGGGTTCCTCACTGCCAGACATGTAATTCCTCTGTCATCATTATCAGAGCCATCTCTGATTCAACAGCACCAATTTGACTTGCAGTTTGGCTGAGGGATTAATAAATACTAAACAAACATCCCATCCCCATATTCCTGGATATCTTGTTCAGTCTGCTGGTGAGTGACGGCTCAGCTCTGAGCCTCTTAACGTTTTACAGACTAGTTTATCCATGCATCAGTGATGGTTGTAATATCCAGGTGAGCAGCTTGTTTTTAATGAAGTGCAGTATTTTAAAGTGAATAACAGTCATGGTGGACAATAAGACAGAAACTTCCAAAACCAAAAATAAATAACTCAGTAATTGAATGAAGTTTCTATTAAATGCACCAAAATGATATAAAAAATAAATATAGGCCTTCAATATTTTTTAATGTGATCCTTATTTATTTACTTTCTCGTTTATTTTTCCCTTTAATTTATTCTTTTATTGATGTGTGTATTATTTTCCAATTGCATTTTCCCCGTATTTATTTACCTAAACTTATTAGCTCTACTTGTTGCTAAGTGAAGCTGTTTCAGATAGTTAGCTCAATTAGCAGCAGATAGCAAAAAGGATAGACATCTGTCCATTAGGAAAATTCATAATCACCAAGCCATGTTCTCCATCAAATAAGATCCAGTTTCAAATCTTGAATGAATAAAGTAACATTTACTGTGTTACATGTACTCAAGTAACTTTTTTGATTAAATTGTACTTGTCAGAGCAGTTTTAATGCATCATACTTTTTAAGAGACAAATCATTACTTTTACTCTGCTATATTTGGATACTTACATCGCGCTACTTATTTATTTATTTAGAGCAGTCAAGCTAATATTTAGGCTACTGATTAAAATGTAGCGCACCGTGCAGTAGGGCTACAACTATTTTGATAGTCGATTAATCTATCGATTATTGAAACGAATAATCGACTATTCGAATTATGAATCGCAAAATGACACAATGCCTCTCATTTAGCTATTAGGCTTTAAATTAAACCTGAGGTTGTTTTAGCCATGTGCTAATTAACAATAAAATAAATACTTTCAAAAATGCATCTTTTAATATACATTTCTGCTGCAGCAACATAAAGTTCCACTGAAATTGCGTCCTGATAAGCAGCTGATCTGCTGTTTAGTGACGGAGCAGCTTTCACACCAGTACTGCAACACCCCGGGACAAACTGACACTGTATACAAAGAAAGGAATAATGTCCTGCATTTAATTTTTCAAATTTACAAGAGGGGATCAATGATAACGATTTTGTAGAAGACAGCATTTTACAGCAAATATAGTTTCCCCAAACTCAACCATTCACAAAACTCTGTGATTTCTTTAAAGGAGTTTTGGGTGGATTAGCCGCCACCTCATGCACAGACATGAGAACTGTTTTCTCTTCTTTAGAAAGTATGAAATTGTCTGGTGTTGTCTTCTTGCGTGCTCTGCAGCAACATGCTCTTCAGGAACGTCACCATGGGCGATGCAGCGTTTATGATTGTGAAGTCAGAGCACATCTGGAATGTGAACGCGGCCGTTGTGTACCATAATTATGTGCTACTCTCAGCGCCATTACTGTAACAATCAATTAACTGACCAACTGTATAGAATGTTTCAGCTCATAACGTGAAGTAACACGGCTTTAACCTGAAGCTAGCTTGCTAACTAGCTTACTGAGGCGAGTCTTCGTCATCCACAGAGACACGACGTTATGCGCCTCCTCATCCGATGCTCCGGTGTTTCCAGGAGAGCTCAGCTTTGCTGCAGTTCACGACCTTTCTAGCTAAGTGAAGAGCGAAATGCTGCCAAACTCTGGAGGTTTTAGGTTGTGAAGGTGTTACTGCAGCTCTGATGTTGTTTTAGTAATTTTAACGTTACTGTTCACATCACTTTAATCTGTTAAGCTGACAATGTCACTACGGCCTGATGACGTCATGAACGAATCGATTATTAAATTCGTTGGCAACAAATTTAATAATCGATTTTTGTCGACTATGTCGATTAGTTGTTGCACCCCTCCAGGCTTTCTCAAAGGGCTGGGATCTGACCCCCTGGGATGAGATGGGGGTGGCTGCAGGTTTCGGTGGTGAAGTCAGTAGGCTACACCGTGCTGACAGAGAGCTGACAGAGAGCACTGTCTGTTATGTGTGTTCATGATAATATGTTTAATAATAAATAGCCACATACAGTTTATCATGCTTAAAAACCGCTCCTGCTTTCTGTCAGTGTAGAGCAGTCTGTATTTACTCTAACTAGTCATGCTCGTTGGTGTAGCCTGATGAAGAAAGACCAGATTCTGCACACACGAAAGACAAACTACTCTCATTTCATGTGGATGTGGCTGATGTAATGTTTCAACCACAGATGATCTTCCTCAGGTAAACCTGAAGAAGGGAGGACACCTTGTTTAATAAGCAATAAATTAGGAAACATCACAGAATTATCTCCTCATTTCATTTGTCAACAACAAGAAAATAATTTATATTAATAATCCGTCTTTACTTATTGGAGTCCTGACAGGCTATTATATTAATGCAATATTTTGTAATCATACTTGAAGGGAATATTGTCCTGGTGTAAATGTGGCAGTTTATCAAATCAGGCGATGAAGACTCGTCGTTTCATCACAAATAAATATAAGTGTATGTTCATGTCTTTACCTTTACCTGAGGAAGACATCTGAAATTATTCTAGTCACATCCACATGACCCATTGTTTTTTCTGAAGTTACTCATGAAGTTGCTCACTACTTGGAGTAATTTTTTTTTTGTAAATACTTTTCACTCTTACTCGAGTGGTTGTTTTGATGACCACTTTTACTTTTTTCTACTCGAGTACTTCTTTTTGCAAAGTATTTCTTTTTACTTGAGTGCAGATTTGGGCTGCTCTACACACCTCTGCTCATTTGTGGTCTGATAAATTTATCCAATTCAGTACACCGCATTGCTGTTTTCCAAGCTACTGCAGCTGTCATATTTAGAGGAACCCAGGTCAGAAAATACCCCATGTGGCCCTCATGGGTCAGTGCTGGTCCTGGGGGTTTGTACTATTAGAGCTGGGTGGGCTGAACCCTTTTAGGAAAATGATGACATTCTGAATTAAACACATCATTTTTTATGAAGCTGATGATGGAAATGTGTGATCCCCTCTATGCAGTGACACATGCTTGTTGCAGAAGCCCTTTCCTTGATGAGTCATGTTACCACCATTTGTGCATGCTGAAATCAACTTTCATGGATTAGTGGCTGAGGCACACAATTAGTTACTATAATTAATTGTAATTTGAAGATTTAAAAGTACATTGTGTAAGATATGATATGGCCAGAATTTTAGTTTAAAACATTAAAAAAATGAACTAACATTTTCAATGAAATGTTATGTTTTTAAGTTACACAAGCTCTCTGAGCTTTTTAGTCAAATAACCAAAATAAAGTCACACAATTTCAAGAAAGGAAATATTCTTACACCAATTGTCCTTATAAAAGACACAACTGCACACCTTATGAAATGAATCACCTCTGTAGGCCTACTAATTTTCTTGTCGTCCAACTGGCCTCTATCAGTCTCGGAGGCTGTGTTTGGGTCCTGGTCCAGCAGTGATCACTGGGAGGCTGCTGACCCCGTCAGTTGCTCACTCACCTGGCTCTAGTTCTGCTGCCCATTCCGGACTCAGTCAGCACATAGAACCACTAAGTTAGCATATAGCTGATTTGCTGCGTATGAATTGCACAGATCCTACTCCAACAGTAAGCCATTTCTTTATCATTAGAGGTGGTTGTGGGGCTATGGCGCAACATAGGTTTGCACTAGCACTGTGGCTAAAACATATTATGCATGAGGTGCAGCATGTTAATCCCAGTGTCAGGTGCCATGTGCCTTGTCTGACTGAAAAATATATATTTTTGGGGAAAAGGTTGTACTTCTGATTGCGGTAGTACAGTTACACCTGAAACTGCCAAGGTGAAGAGTAAAAAGGCAGAAAAGTAATTCACACAATGTATAACACAAAATTTATGTCTATATGTTGTTTAAGGGCTCTATATATTCCAGTTCATTTGCTTTACAATATAAAAACCACCATTTGCATAGAGAAGACAAGAAACCAGAACCAGAGATATAAATGAAAAAAACATAAGTCAGAGGAAACCTGAGGAAAGCTAAACCTGGGCAAAGCTAAAATTACTAATTGGTTTACTGATCAGTTGTACTTTGTTCGATTGATTTGCAATTAATTCTGGTTTGCGGTGCATAAAAGACAGAGGCTGGCGCCAACCTTGGAGCTTGTGGATACCTTATACTCACTTAGAGGGTGAAGGGGGGAGAACATCAATACGTTGTTGTGAGTCTGGCCTGGGACTCACGCTGATACTGTCTTCTTCATTTGTTGGGGTTATGAGGCAGAGTGTATGGAATAAAATATTTTTTGAAAGTGAAGTGATGGATGATTTATCCTCTTAAGTGCAGGTGGGAGGTGTGTAACACTGATCTCACAGTGGCATTAGTTTTTTCTTACGCTTTGGGATACATGTGGTGGAATTAATGTTTTATACTCCATAGGGAAGCATTATGCAGAGCTGTGCAGTAAATATAGCTCATCTTCCAATAATATTGTATCTCACTAAAAAAATTGTCGGTAGCCAACAAACATCCTCTCCAATGAGCATGAGGTGACTACTTCATCAGCTACTTTAATATTCCATACAATAATATAGGGTTTCATATTTGCATTAACACCACACAAGTACAGAGATGTTAAACATGGTATAATTGAGTATATTCCAAAAAATCATTTAAACGTATTCTATACTGATCTCAGATTTAATTTAGAGACGTTGCTCTCCAAATAACTTTGACAATTGGTTATGTAGTAACACATCCCTCATCTTTTAAAAAGTAGGGTTTGATCGGAATTTCAGCATTTCAAACCAGCCATGGAAAATGTTCATGTCAGAATTTACATGAACAATTTTTCATTCATTGTTTTTTTTCTTCCTGCTAGCGTAGGAGCAGATAACTGATTGTTGTGATTGGTTTTGCTACAGTACGTTTTTGGTCCCACACGTCAGAGCATGTAGTTTATCTAATTTCGCCCAAATGGTGCAGCTGGGCAACCTTTGAGTTGTCACAATGCACAGCATCCTGTCATGATGTCAATGTTTGAGTCTGTATGTGTGAACAGGTGCATTTAGAATGATCACGTTCAATTGTCTTTGCATTGACTTCTGCACCCTAAAAGCACTTCTACCGCTTTGTAATTTTCCGAGCACTCTCAATAATCACACTTTACCCAGCCTGCATTCTGTTTCTTCTATTCCATGAATCTGTTCCTGATGCCTTTTTATATTTTTATAGTCTGGGATTAACTGGGGTAGGATAGTGAACTATAGATGCTTAGTGGTGGTAGTGTTGATTACCGATTGGTTGTGTGGGGGAATCAGAGGTGTTGTGGTTGTGGGCTTCCTGAGTGCACTTGAAGGGAGTTGCTTCCTAGATTTGAAACTGACAAGATGGCATAGGGAAGCTGGGAAATAACTGACAGGAGTCATCATGTGTGACATAACAGTGTGAACGTAGTATTCAGTGTGACTGAACTTTTTCTGTTCTGCTGTTGGAAGTGTACACTTTCATGTGTACCCATTCATTCCATTTACATTCCATTTATTCATTTAGCTGATGCTTTTATCCAAAGGGACTTATAATTGCTATATATGTGAGAGGTTGCACGCCTCTATAGCGACTAGGGGTTTAGTGTCTTGCTCAGGGACACATTGGTGGATGTATTACAGTGGGAATTAACAGTATCCAACACCAAAGCCATGTGTCTTATCCACTGCACCATTACCATCCCCATTCATAGAATGTGAATTTTATGTAATAAATCAATAGTTCCATCTGGATGACTATGTACTATTTTACTGTAGATTCTGTGGGTATTAGAACAAAGAAAAAAAATAAATAAATAAATAAAACTCCACTGTCCAAAACCTGTGATAATGAGGCCTAAACGTTACCTGCTGGCAGCGAATCACAGCAGCAGAGACAGGAGGAGGAGGAGGAAAGGAGAAAGGACTGACACTGACTGAGGTCTAAGTTCTTCATTGTTTCCAACTTCACTCAGTATTTTGTTGTCTGGAATCTTGGGCTATTTATTTGACTGACATTTAAGATTTCTTTCCAGTAAGAAATTATTGAGTGTATCATAGAAGACTAAGACAATTGACCTCTAATTGACCACAGGTCTGAGCTCTCCGAGTGCCCTTCTAGTTGTAAATATTTGCTTAAAGCACTTTGTGTTGCATTTTGCGCATGAACTGATGTTAACGTATTGTTTATTAAACTTGCAAAGACATTCGGCATTTATTTCAAATTAAACTTCTTTAGGAAAAGGGAGTGGATATGGCCTTTTAACTGCTGAAATGATTTTAATGTGAAACATCTGTCCAGGAAATGTTAAGTTACATTAACAGTGGCTTAACAGGAGCTGAACATATGATTGGAAGCAATTGGAAATAATTAGTGAATGAAAACAACAGAGAAACACAGATCAGCAGAATTGTGAGTCATGACATGACTCTGTTGATGCAATTAGTGCTGTTGAAATGTACATTTTTCTAAATGTATTAAGACAGCAGGTAAACATGCAGGAAAATTTGTTTCAGTTAACAACAAACAGCATCAACACACATGTTTAATATTAACATGTTCTTGTTATTTTAATTAACAAACCTTTTGTAAAGAACATACCATTATAGTACAAATTAGTTGTATCTGAATGTAAATGCAGGTTGGCTTTTGTAATATTGAGTATAACTGATACTTGTGTCAAAGTCAGTTTATAAATGTGTTGAACATAAAATAGATAAGATGAATCCATTATATGAGTTCAACAACATTATATTTTTACATGAAGAATGGAAATGCTAATGGTCCATGTCCACTTGAAGGTGTGGATGAGAAGGAATCTCAAATTCTCATAATGATAAGAACAGGAATTTCCCTTAATCCTGCTCCCCCACTCTCCTTTTCCTTTCTCTCCTCTCCTCTGTGCCTGAAGTGTGGTGAGCAACAGCAGCCTGAAGGAAACAGAGATAAGGAAGTGAGAGAAAGGGAAGAGAGAAAGTATTGACCACAGATGCTTTCTGAGTCCAGACTGTTAGCCTTTTAGCGCTGTGTGTGTAGTGATCTGGTTACCCAGCGTACCACCACCACGTTCAGAGACACACTAGATGCTTCCCTGGAGACACCGGAG
This sequence comes from Lepomis gibbosus, assembly GCA_029875015.1. Lineage (NCBI taxonomy): Eukaryota > Metazoa > Chordata > Actinopteri > Centrarchiformes > Centrarchidae > Lepomis > Lepomis gibbosus. The sequence continues at coordinate 810 of JAPMOB010244646.1, read as the reverse complement.
AGCAGATCTGCTGTCTCCAGCATGGCTGAGAGAAAGATCTGTCTCGGACGTCACGGTGTCTGACCAACTGCCCCCAGACACACACAAAGAAACACACACCACACTTACCTGTTCATGATAGGCAGTGGATGACAAAGGTGGAAAGGCCCTGTGAGCCAGGGGTAGAATGTGCAGCTTGTCACTCCTGGAGAGTGACTGTTGCCCTGATAACAGACCTCAAATCTTGGCTTAAGAAATAAGTGATAGCAAAATTATTCAGAAACATATTTTTTCTATAAAAAATTGTTGCACACTTATAAATGATATCAAAATAATTTGTACTTGTATGATCATGGGCTTTTGGTTTTTTTGGATGGATTACTTTGGAGGATATCCAAAGTGTTTTCGGAAGACAGAAATTCCACAAAAGGGGGTGGAAGGGTTCAACCAGGTAGACTGAACCCAGGACCACACTCTACGTCCCACTGACACTAGTGGAGAAACTGTCGCTACTTGGCCTCAAACCTACAGTCACTGGATTCTGTAGGTTTAGGGTTAGGGTTAGGGGTTAGGGTTAGGACAAGTTCTCCCAGCTGATCATGCCTGCAGGTGTATCACAGACTTACTGTCCAGCAGCAAGTGCCATGTGAACCTAAGAAAACACGTTTCTGACTCCAGGACCATCACTCATCCCTTAACACCAACAGCTGCACCTCCAGTCACCAAACCGCAGAGCTCCTGCAGTGTGCAGAGGACACCACCTTCACTGGGCTCATCTCTTGTGGGGATCAGTCTGCCCACAGGTTGGAAATTGACCATCTGGGGTCCTGC
>JAPMOB010244643.1:0-57508 GCA_029875015.1 Lepomis gibbosus | reverse complement strand
GTTGGAAACTATAATCTGAGTTATCCACCACTCTGAACAGAGTGTAATGACAAGTGACATTAGAAGAAATAATGGAAGAATTTTAATTTTATTAATATCATAGGATAAAATTGAAATATCTGCACTATAAAAGATACTGAATGTAAAAAGGACATTTGAGGTACACTGACAAAGTGAATGTAAGTAACAGCTATGATTGTGAGCTATTTTAAATGTACTTATTACAAAGAAGGTGATGTACTGATGATGACTTAGAGGTGTGTGTGAAACTTTGAGTTGGTTGAGACTAGATTCAGTATGAAGGGCTGCAACCTACAATCAGTCTCCATTAATTTGTACATTCAGTGTGGCAATAAAGATTAAAGGACAGCACTCGCAAGATGTCATATTATCTGTACTGGTTCATATATTCAAAGATTCAACACCCACTTCCACTGAACTGAATTATGTGTTGTTATTATAATTATACATTTAGTGTAGAGAATATACAATATTAAAAAATAAACTGTGTAAGAGTGATTCTGCACACCATTTATACCAGTTCTTCTTGATTAGGAAGAATTGAACTGTTAACCATCAAAGTTTATGGCGTGACTTTATATTGCTAAATAAAATAGTCGCTGTTTCTGTATTTGTATTCATGCATGTCTATATACTGAATGCGTCGTTTGTGCAATATAATATTTGTATTTGTGTACCTATGATACTGCGCCTGGAGGAACTGGAATTCCTCCTTGATTCGGTCCAGGGTTTCCAGGACTGTGAACTTGAAAGACTGGCCAGGCTGCAAGGGGACCTGCACAGGAAAAAAAGAAAGAGAAGGAGAAAGAAAGGATTACATATGGATACTGAGGTGTGTGTGCGTGTGTGTTCCTGCTCAAGAAGAGATTGTATGCACTGTGCCTGTAATGTATTTGTGTAGGCACATGTGCACCTGCATGCACCATACATTTGAGTGTGTATGTGTACAAGTCTGTGCACGTGCCGGCATGTGTGTGGGCAAGTGCGTGTGCGTGTGTGTGTGTGTCAGGAAGCAATGCAAGGGGAGAAAAAAGCCAAGATGAAAGTGAGAGGGAAGGTCACTTCCTCTTCCCACACATCATAAACCCGTGTCCTCTCTCTCTCTGTTCTCCTCCTCCTCTAATGACTCTGCCCCCATCCCTCCACTGCCCCCATCCTTTCTTCCTCTCCTCTCCCTCTCTTCCACATTAGCATCCTCTCCACTCTGCCAGGTTGCTAATGTATTCCAGCCTACAAAGAGCTGAGAAGGGAGGAAACGTCAAATGAATAACTTATAGGGAATCACGGCACCGTCTCTCACCTGCTAAAAGCTAAAGAAGGCCCAACAAAACAAGCACCTCCCTGGGGTCTAACTGCCGCCCACCGCACCACCACTACCACCCCCAACAGCCATTCACGTCTGTCTAAAGCGCTTTCAACATCCGCCCTCCCCCTTATGGTCTTTGTGAAGTTTTAGAAAGTTTTTTGATGCTGTAGGTGTTTATGTTTAGGGATGGAGCTGAGTTTGTAGTCAGGAAAATCTACAGTGAAAAAAGTGTTTTGGTTTTTTTTTGATATTGTCGATTCTCAGAGGGGAATTATGTAAGATGACACCACCTTTTTTATATTCTTCTCCCTTTTCTCTCAATTTAGATTGGCTGCTTTTCCCTGCAAAATGGGACACCTGCTGTTAGCCTGGAGAGGATACAGACTGTCAGGTGTCTCTGCTACTTCTTATCGGTCAATGATCAGCCTCAACAGGAGTATTGAGGTTAATACTGTCCCACCTAGATGCCACCATCTCCTGCACAAGCACTCATAAGGACAGTGGCAGACTAGGAAAATTCTCTACAATAGGAATACTCTCTACCTTACCCTTAACAAGACTGTTAAACACAAACATCCCTCACAGGATAGGCACCAATAGTTACATACACCCACCCACACACACACACACACACACACACACACACACACTTCCCTATCCCACCATTTTCAAGCTCCAGCTTTTACAATACCAGTTCTCACAAGGAGACCCTCTGTCACTAACTCAATTGTGACATGTCCACTGTATTGTTATTTGTTGTCCCCCTAAACCCAATAGGAGCTTCTCATCTGACTTCTCTAATATTATCTCTGTCTGTATGTTCAACTGCCTGTCATTATTACTATTATCTGACAAAATCGTATTTGTTGGAGATTTTAATATCCATGTGGATAACCACACTAACTGCTTTGCTTTTGAATTTGTAAGTATTTGTAAATATTTTAACCTGAAAGAAGATTTCTCATATCCCACACATGAACGAGGACATAGAGATCTTCATCTCATATAATCACCTCATATAATAATACTACTCCAAAAGCAGCTTACCCACATTGTTGCGTGAATTTACCCCTAGTTCACTGAATAATCTGCTTGATATTGTGTCACACTTGCACTTACCGTCCTTTGGCCTTGATACTCTAGCCCCTAGATTTTTCAGAGAGGTGTTAGAAGTTACTGCCCCTTGGTCAGGGAAAGGTTGTTGCTTACCGTTGTTATGCAGACGACACCCAACTTTACGTATCATTCAGATCTGACAACCTTAAAAATCTGGATCTCTACACTGTTGCTTAGTGCTATCAAAGATTAGATGTCACTTTTTTTGTTAAAGCTAAATATGGAACAAAACATTACTCTTGGACCTTGGCCAAATCGAGTTTTAAAGGTATTAGTCCAAACCTCAGACATGTAGCAGGGTATATAAAAGCATCTGCTAGAAATCTTGGTGTTGTGTTTTATCAAAATCAGAAGTTTGAACATCACATTAAGAGGTCTTTCTTTCTGCAACTCAGAAATATAGCCAAACTCATTCCAGTATTGCCTATGAACAGTAGGCAAGCTTTCCGCCGGTATAGAACTTCTTAATTTCTTGTTTAAGTTACTTTAATTGGTTCAGAATGCGGCAGCCAGGTTTTGACAAACACTAAACAAAAATAGCACATTACCTATTAGTTTCATTTGTCTTTTAATTTTGTTTTGTTTGTTATACTGCTCTTATTGTTGAGTAGTCTTCATGCACTATCATGCATTTTTATTAACTGTGACGCACTTTGAAACTGCTGTTTTGAAAAGTGCTATATAAATTAAGCTTACTTACTTACTTACTGATCCCTACAGTGGTGGGTGAGTGATTCTTTCTCTTTGCCACTCAGACTACAACCATTTTTTCAGCCTAATTACAAACTGATGCAGCAAGCAGAGAAAACTGAGCTAATTTAACCTTGTTCATGTATTACAGTATTTTTCCTTTCACTATGTTCTGGTTGATATGGATGTACTCAATTTTAAAATTTTCTAATACCTCTTTTTTGATTTTATATATTTGATCATGAGGATCACTGATTCTACTTTTATTGTATTTGGTTGAATACTGATTTTTGTTATTTTTTTGCACTACATTACCCTGTACTGCTGTCCCAACTTGGATTTTACCCACAGGGGATTAATAAAGGAATAAAGGAATCTTATCTTATGGCACTATCGACCTTCAACCTAAAGTCACAAAACAGATGAAGTGTTTTTTTTATTTTAATATTTAATTTTTTTAGCTACCCAAGCCAAATATGAATCCATCCATCCACCCATGTGTTCTTCTGTTCACATATCTATCCATCCATCTAATTATCCATCCATCCAAACTGAGCAGCAGAGTGCAGTCGCTACAGTGCAGCTGGGTGGCTATCGGCCCACAGCTACGGCTAAAAGATTGGCGGTTTCAGTGGCGGGGCTTCATTAGTCTAGACAAGCACAATTCAATTAGATTTCAATTAGTACAATGGTGGAGGTCAGAGACGCGGTGGGCTCCCCAGTAATTAATCCATGGAGCCGAGCTGAGCTAAACTGAGCTGAGGCAGCCATAGCAGGGCCATCTAGATGGCTGGATGGGCACAATGCACACAAACCCTCTGGGTGTGTGTGGGAGGGAGGGAGGTAGGAGGTGGGTGGGATGGATGGGATGGGGGGTGTCTGCCAACAGATCCCCACTGACCTTGATTCACACCACACACACTCAGTGGGTGGAGGGGGGAGAGGGAGGGGTGGGAGGGATAGATAGTGATCTGGTGCATGCAGACACACACAAGCCCACATAGCCATGAGCACGCTGAAAGACACACATACAAATAAAACACACACTACTGCACATGCAGATTCACATTTGATGTACACACAACACACGGAGGGAGGGAGAGCAGGGATGGAGGGATGGATTGACAAGGGGGAAAAAAGGTGGAAGAGAGATAGATACTCATCTGACAGACAGAGGGATGAATGAACTGAGGGTTGGAGGGAGTGATAGACTAGTCTGACATCCTTACAGAGGAATGAAAGAACGAGCAGAGAGACATGATGAAAGAGCAGCGTGACTGCTGACTGAGAGAGATAGCCAACCATTCATCCGTCTGACACCAAGGGGATGGGAAGAAGACGAAAGAGAAAGAGAGAGAGAGAGAAAGAGAGAGAGCCATGCTGTCTTTGCTGTAGTCAACTCAGCCTAGTTGCTCTACCCTGTGCACTGTCCATCGGTCTGTGGTAATACTGCTCCCACCATCTGCTGCCATGACACACACAGACACATACTCATGCGGATGCACACAGACAAAGTGCTGCTGGCAGGTTACATCAGCAGCACTAAGTCATATAACAAAGCCCATAGTCACAGATCAGGATTATACAAGAGGTCTGCGAGTGACAACCGTCGCGTGTCAACATGGCGTCCTCTGTAGTGTGCTGATGAGAAAGATTTGAATTTCTTTCATCTGTTGGACAAAAACTCTAAAATGTCTTCCTTTTGATTTTCCAGTTGCACCTTTTTGAGTGAGTTTCATGGACCCTGGAGCAATAAAATTTCTTATGAGTAAAAAGGAAATGAAAAATACACACATACACACACATACACAAAAAGTTATAAAAACGTCCTCGGGCAAAAGGAGAAATATTCCCTGCCTGTGCTGAGCTCTGCCTGTCAGGATAAAGAGACACAAATGGAGAGCTGGTATCAAATCAGTTCATGCTTATTAGTAATAATATGAAACTTGCTGAAGGACTCTTTCGCAGGTAAACATAAAACAGAGCTATAAGTTATATGAGGGGATAAATGCATAAACGCATCCTTCTGCAGTGTTAACAAAGATGGAGGCATCATCAAGTCATGCCGTATGTACACCAGAACAAACATTTGTTGTTGGAGTGTGCGTGTGTGTTTGGTCTCTCCTGTATTGTGACAGATGGCAGCCCAGACTGTTAGGGGTTCAATAGCGCATCACGAAGGGCCAAAAAACAGCCTACTGCTTGTGTTTGTGTGTATATATGTGTGTGCGAGCACCATAGCAGCCAGCATAGGGGATGCTGAAACCCAAAACTGATCCGGTTAATCTAGGAGGGGGAGGTGGAGGCAGAAGGGAGGGAAGGGTCACTCACACACACACACACACACACACACACACACACACACACAAACACAGACACCATGTGGAACAGCAGTCAATCACAATTTGGTCAAGCTGGCACGGGCAAGCAGAGAATTAGGAAGGATTATCTATGGGGAGGGGGAGTGGTGTGTGAAGCCCATTGCGCTATATCACATTACAGGACAGGGGTGGGACCCACTGGCCGTCACCATCACCTGTCTGTCAGTGTCTGTCTGTATGTTCAACTGCCTGTCAGTTTGTCACAAGTTTGATTGTGCCACTTGATCAAATAGCAGTATTAGGGATGTGATAACATACAAGGACATTGATATGATAAAAGGATAAAATGAGACTAAGATAGCCAAAAAAAAAAATAAAAAAATCAGCCATTGCCATCACCAGAATCCTGTTTGGCTTTTATAAACCATCATGCAGTGCAAATTCTAACCAAATTTTTCTGCTGATTTTTTTTTGTTTCCTCAGTGGCACAGAAGCTTCAGTGGATGTTTGTGACACGTGTCCATATTTAGACTGTGTTAGTTAGATGTACAGATATTTATTTTCCAACATATTTTTAACATTTTTGATGAGGATCCCCTAAATGCAGTTGTTAAAGAGTTGTGACCAAGATATGTAGTGAGTGGGATGTCACTGCAGTTAAGTGAAAACTATGTTGTGGCGAGACAGTTTCTAAATTACCTCAAATATATCTTTGGCATTTCTGTACTGCACTTACTTAATTATCAGCCAACATACACTGAGTTGCCAGTTTAGTAGGTAGACCTAGCTAAAATGTATGCAGTCTAATATAACAGTCCTGGAAGTATCCAACATTTTACGAAGGTTGTTTTGGTGAAACAGTTTTAGAGATGTTAAATCAACTGTATGGTCATTTGGGAGGCTGCAGTTTGTAGTGCAATTGTTACTCTGACAGGTGTTTCTATTATTTTGTCTACCCCATTTATCTAAATGAGAGTAAGCTGAGTAACAGAAACACCTCTCTATAATGCAAAGCAGTTCAACTGTACCACAAACTACATAATTTAAACATGACATACATCCTTTAAAATTACCACAGAGATGAATCAACACCTCTGAACATTATGGCCTTTGTGAGGGTGGGATTTACTGCAGGACTGTTGAATATAGCTACGTGTGCTGAACTGGAGTGAACTGGAGTGTATAAAAGCTAACACCAATACATTTGTGATAGGATAATAGACACACACACACAATTTTGTATATCAAGTCAGTCCAGGTCTTTCAGTCTCTCTGCCTGTCTCTCTGTCACATGGAAGTGTTCTGTTCAAGCAGCTGCCTGTTTTTCCACCACTGGCAGCGGCTGCATGAGAGAGACAGCAACTGCGAAACAGATGCAGGTCTGGGAGTGATTGGGAAAGAACTGATTCTGTCTGCTTGTCTTCTCCGTCTATCTGTGTAGCCTCTGGCACACTTTCCACCAACACATGAACATTCACACGGTATAAGCAGGCATGCCTATGCATGGATGTATTCATTCAAACCAAACACCCACAAACAAAACATTTTCTCTTTCTTGTGCCCTTACTCTTATTGCTGTCTCATTCCTCCCTTGTTTTTCGCTCCTTTCGTTCTTTACCTCTCCTTCTTAGCCCCTTTGTTCTTCCTTTCGCCTGTGTGTCTCAAAGACATGCACAGACACATTCAGATAGCACATGAAATAATAACTGGCTGGTGAAATATTTAGGAAAAGGGCACATGAATAGATGAGATGTACCAAGTGTGGCAGAGGAGTGTCAGTGCCCCTTGTGTGTGTGTGTGTGTGTGTGTGTGTGTGTGTGTGTGTGTGTGTGTGTGTGTGTGTGTCTGCTGAAGTGAGCAGCAATGAACATAAGCAACAGCTCATTGGTTTGGACTGCATGTGGATGAAAGACTGAAGACAAGCTGCAGGGAAGAAAGAAACTTGCATATCAGCCATGTTTTATAGCGCCCTCACATTTTCCTGCATTTCCGTAGACCACTCCAAAGTTTTTATAGCTTAGAGAGAGCCACACTGCCAGCTTCTCAACAACAGAAGCTCATTTAGTGTTGGCGGCCCTCTCGTTGTGCCGAGACCCAGTGAATCTTTACCGCTCAGTCATCCTACTAGCTAGCCAGTCAGTCATTCAGTTTCACAGTCAGTTAACAAGCCAACGCCCATCCAGCTAGCCGATCAGCCTGTAAACCAAAAATAAGACATTCAGTCAATCAGCAAGCCAGTCAGTCCACCAGTTCACCAGTCCGCCTGTCAGTCATTCATTCAGAGACCCAGTCAGTTAATGCTGCAGCTCACCAGACAGCCACTAAGCCAGCGGTGGATTACAAATGAGGAAAAGACTGGCAGCCAAAAGAGTCTCTGGACTCCATCCAAGCCTCACTCTGATCATTTCTTTTAATGACAAAGAAGAGAACACAGGATTTGAGGATATAAAATGGCCTGTTTTTTTAATCAGAGAGCAGACTTAATCTGGGTGGCTGCTGATGTCTGCTAGAAGTTGTTAGTTGCTTGTAGGATTTTTTGCTTGTTCCGTGGGGCGCCTCACTGCAGCTGTATTGTTGTTACTTGACTTTTTGCCATTTTATGGGGTTGCCTTTGAAAGGCTGAAATAAATTAAATGTAAACAAGATGAGGAGATGAGGACAAAGGAAAGCAGGGGAGAATGTCATCTGTGGGAGGTGACAGAAATCTGCTGTGCTGTTTACTGTACATGTCTTTCATAAAGCCACAAATGTTGGGGAAAAACAAACTCCCTGACACAGCTAGTTGCCAAAAAAAAAAAAGAAAAAAAAAAGGTCCAGCGGGCGAGAAAGCAAACAGCGCCTGGTTGCGTATCCAAAAATCTCTATATTTACACATTAGCAAGTGCTTACACAATTCAACACGCACTAATAATTAGTTAGTTCTGCAGCTACAAAATTAACTCACAAATTCCTTCTCATGTACATAACACACACACACACACACACAGAAATCCAAATTTAAGACACACAACAACACTCTCATAGTGGCTCTGCCCTCATTAAAGGAGCATATGTGATTGCTGTGGCCACATATTTGGCATTAGTTTGTTTACTTGGCCGTAAAAATAAAGTGTTACCCTACGCATGGCCAAAGGAGAAGGAAGCCCTCCCTATACAGACTCACACACACACACACACACACACACACACACAATTATATTTAGGTTGCAAAAATTTTCCAACAGTTACTTAGATTATGCCACCTGTGTTCTCATTTCTTCTTCCCTTTTTTTCCTCTTTGTCCCTGAACGCACACTCACACTCCCGATAATTATTTGACAGATGCTTTATTGTCATTGTCATTCCCAAAGCAGAAAGTGACTGAATGACGTTTATGCATGATGTAATAATACTGATCAGACAAGATTTGATTATGTATCCACTGTGTTATTTTGTCAGGTAATACTGTTGTGAATGAAGGACAACAGTCCACACTTCACTGCAGCAAAATCCAACTTTCCCTCTCTTTCTCTTTTACACTCACTCTATTTTCTCTTTTACACTCACTCTATTTTCTCTTTTACACTCACTCTATTTTCTCTTTTACACTCACTCTATTTTCTCTTTGTCGTACGCTTGCAGAATAAACTCTCATCTGATCTTCGTCCTCTAGACTACAGCTGCCACAACTCCTAGGGCTGGGGGAAAAATGACGTATCAGCTGGTAATTCTTGAAAGTTACTAAATGTTGTAGGCTATATTGCATAATGTTTCCATATTTTTGGTATTTTTAACAGTTTTCTTAATAACTTCTGTGCAGAGAAGATGAATTTCAGAGATTGTTTACTATAACCAGCTACCTTATAACATTGGTAAAATACTTCTACATCAATTTACATGCAGAACAGGTTTTACTATATGATACAGGAAAATACACTTTATGCTGTTTTTTAGTTTACGTTTTGCCATTTAAAATGTGTGCTTCCATGGGAGCTGCCATTGTTGTGTGGCGTCATTCAGCTGCTTCTTCGTGAAGTCAGGGTACATACTTTCACAAGTGAGAACTCCGCCAAATGGCTTTCCATCATAATTTTTCTGGTTAAAGTTCTGAAATTTTCGTGTTGCCTGGAATGCTGCATTAGGCAAACGTGACAATATTACATCAGAAACCTTTTATAAGGGTGTTAACACTTGAATATATGTGTACAATGATGTAAAATACGGATGTAAGAGTATGAGTCTCACATCTTATCAGTCCTGTTTACGGCCTAGAAGTTATAGACATCTTTCTTAACCATGAAAACACAGTAACCCCCTCCCCCTCTCTCTGGAGTGTGGCAGCCAATCAAGGGCTTGTACATTCACAGCAACAGTCGAGGTCGGACTGGAGCATTATTTATTGTTATTGTTGTTGGCACAAAGTGCATGAACACACAAACCACCACTGCTCTCTTTTCTACTTCTTCTCCCAGATCCACACATACACACTCACACACACACACACTTAAACAGCTGAACGCACACACACAAGCCCTTTTACCGGAGAACAAGGACAAATACAAACACATTCATGGCACACGCAGACCAAGACATACATATACTTACACACAAGGACATTTAACACTTAAGAGTAAACACACACATACACACAACCGACACAACAAACAAGGCAACACGTACTGTTAATACACTCTCAAAGCACTAAAGAGACACGGACACATTAACACATTAAACCAAAAACACGCATTAACACACCTCACACATATCTACACACACACACACACACACACACACACACTCACACAGTTCTGATAACGCTTGCCACAAAAATCCAGTGGAACCAATTACAGCTCCGCTCGCCTGGCAAATCAGCCCTCAGTTTTTAACCTTTTCCTGCCAGAGAGCGAGGAGAACAAAGTCTGACTTCTTTTCTGGAAAGAAGACAATAACACTGCTCGAGCATTGGGTGTACTTTTCATCTATTTCTACTAAAGACACTTTCCTTATCGTTTCCAAAGGGACTCAGAGGGGTTGAAAAGAGCGGGATTCAAGGAAGCTCTGTCCTCTCTGGTTGTTTGGGCAGAGCCAAGCCTGTTTGCTGAGAAGTCACTCAAGTCAGAGGTTTTCAAACTTTTTCACGTCAAGAACCCCTAAACTGACACAAATTTGACCACAGCCCCCATTTGATTTTGTCCCAGGGACCCCTATCTGATAGAATTTTGGTTTATAGATGTTTTATTATAGCGGGTATGAAACCCATGACCAAAATAGCCAAAGCCTACATTCTGTCATTTTGTTACGTATGTATTCCCCTTTTCGATGACGACCCCCTGAAATCACCTCAAGGACCACTTGGGGTCTCCGGGCCCCATTCTGAGAACCACTGACTTCGGTAACAGGTATTAATTGCATATTTACACAGTACCATCAAAATTTGGTAAGATATTATTTACTTCACATCACATATATTTTACTTTACTGTTGGCTATTTTTAGCCACTCAACTCAGTTATAGTATGAAAACCAATTTGAAGAAACTCTCAGTTTGCTTCAAACGAATATTCTACAACAGATTCATCGCTGCTGCTTTTCTATAAAAGTCTGATTATCATCTTGAGGTAATTAGCAATAACAAGAAGAGAATTTTGAATACCTGAGATCTGAAAGTCAGCTGCTGCTACACACGATGCAACAAAGCTTATAAAGCCCTTTTCACAATGTCCAACTGTGCTTATAGTTTGGCTTCTGATTTCTTTTTGTGGCTTCATATTTGCTTCTTACTGCAGTGCTTTCTAGCAGCCAACTACGATTTTTTTTTGCTGGATATAATAGATCTTCCTTGAATGCACCAACAAGGAGAGTTTTGACAGGGGTTATATTGCAGCTGTGCTTAGAAAAGCAGATATGCTGAAAAAAACCCTGGATGAACTGCACATTTAACAAGTAACCCTGCTCTGAATTTATGAGATAAACACACAAACACAAACTTCTGTATGCAAATGTATACGCAGACATACGTACACACACCACAAACACACATGCATGCACACAGACACACACAGACATACACACACAACTGTTCTTTGCACACCTCTCACACCTCTCCACAGATCACATTTCATAGCAACACCAGAAATAAAAGTTCCACTGGCAAAGGATGGCTGCAGAGGAAGAAGGAGAGAAAAAAAAACAGAGAGGGAGACAAACAGAAGAGAGACAGAAGGAGAGAGATAGTGGCTATCGATCGCTTGGAGTTGGCTCAATCTGGGATTGAACTTTATCACAAACGCAGAACATCGCAGCAGGAAGCTCTCTGATTCGCCTCTAAAGGAGAGAACAGAAGAATGTTCACACTCTATTCTTCCTTTGCATCTCTCATTCATTTTCATTTCTCTTTCCACCCCCGGCCGAGCCTTTTTAAAGAATTATTTCTCTCTCTGTTTTTCCCCTTTCTTGGCTCTTACATCTTTCACTTTCTCCCTTTGTTTTTCCCTTCTCTCTTGTTTCCCTCAGCGTCTCTCTCTCTCTCCCCCTTCTATTCCAGCCGCTGGCTTATTAGCATTCTCTCTGTACATATAATTGATTCCTCATGCCTTCCTCTTGTGAAAATGTCATTCATAATTCTGTGTGATAGCTAGCTGGCTGGCTTGCTGGCTGACTTAGTGGTTGGCTGGCTGGCTGGCTGCAAGGCAAAGTGGCCACTGACCCATTTGTAGCAGATACAAAAAGAGTGACAACCAAATCTGATTATAGCAACCGGACCGGGGCCCCTGTGAAACGAATGGCCTAAGCCAGACTGAGCCTAAGCTGTCATTCATCCTTCTGTGCTTTTACTCTATGTATTTAACCTTTATTTTACCCAGCCAGGTAAATTAACAGCAAATTCACACTGCTAATGAAGGGTGAAACTGAAGGAGGGAAGGGACTTTAAGGAGGCATTAAAGGGGAAGTACTTGTGCACTCATAACCTTTCTTAGTAGTAATGGAAATGGAAGTGGAATTACACTATCAATTAAACGATATGTGTGTGTGCAACTGTTTGCTTAGCATCAGAAAATAGCAAATGGACAGCTGACAGTTGTTCTGTCCAATTTACACACACAATGACACAGACTTCTTCTCACACACATTCCATCGTGCACACAAACAGTGTCACATATGCACACCTAGAGACAACTAAACACTAATGGACACATACATACACACACGCAAATGTACACAACAGAGACACAAAAAGCAAGAAAGAGAGAGAGAGATTGGAGTTGAGACACAAGACATGAAGAGAGATGGAGAGACAGATAGAAAGAGACAGACAGACAGGAGAAGGAGACATGAGGTACTTACCGGATGCCTGCCCTGAGGGTACATGATCCCAGGAGAGGAGAGGCTGCCAGTCCGTTTGATGGCCAGGTTAGTCCCCTGGCCCTCCACTCCTCTGCCCTCCACCGGTTACACAGCCACACAAACACACACACACGCACTTTAACACACTCAGCAAGTCCAGTTCCTGCTCTTTAGCTGGGCTGAACACAGCAGTCTTTACTCTCCCAGAGTCTATCTCCTTCTTCTCTTCCAAGCTCTCCCCCTCTGTCTTCTAAGGCGAATTCCTGTTGACACACAACTGAAGAGCGCTCAATCCGTCGGTTCGTTTGTCCAACAATGACATGATAAAACGGAGCACCAGACTTTACCTCCTCCTCCCCCTCTTTCTTCTTTTCCCAGTAAAGTCTCGGTTTCTCCTCCTCCCTCGTCTTTCTCAGAGTCTTTCTCCCTTTTTCTCAACCTGTGATCAGTCAAGGTCCACACGTAGTGACATGACACAGTGAATTTCATCCAGGCAGGCTCCCCTCTTCTTCTCCTCCTCCTCCTCCTCCTCCCACTCCTCTGCTCCTCGTGCCCCTTCACCCGGCCGTCCAATGGCGAAACATACAAACATAAACACACGCTCAGCTCCGTCCAAATAGTCTTCTTCTCTGCTTTTTCCTCCTCTTCACCCTCTCTCTGACACGCTGAAGCCTCTGCCTTGACTGCTGCCGCAGAAAAGAAGGGTAAAAAGGAGGAGAAGAAGAAGAAGAAGAAGGAGGAGGGACGGAGGGGAGAAGGGAGAGAGAGAGAGTGAGAGCTTTGTTTTTAATCTAAATGTGGAAAAAACGCGAGAGGAAAGCAGGAAAGAACAGCAGGTCAGTGGAGGATCCAGCGGGCTTTTCAGCAGCAAGCCCTAGACTGTAATATATTGTGCCTGTTGGCTTCAACACAAACACGACAGGCTGCTAAAGCTCCTCTTAAGGTGGAACTGAGTAGATAGAGACACCCAGTCACACAGAGAGAGGAGAGAGAGATAGGCAAAGAGAGAGATGGATCCCTTTTCAGTTGTGGTCAGACAGACAAAGCAATCAGTCATGCACAAAGACTCAGGCTCAAACTGATATGAATCGAGATTCACACACACACACCCACATTCCTGCACTCACACACAAATTCATGACAGCTACGTGGACACACTTGTTACGCGCACACACACACACACACACACACACACACACACACAGCTGCACATACACACAGCTGCACATACACACATTAGTTACTCAGAGTGATAAATTTATTACCCCTTTTACACGTTGCATTAAAATGCATCTTGGATGATTGGATAGCAATCCAATCATGCTTAATCACATATAAATCCAGGTGTAAACACACTCAGGATGCACTGACGAATGCTACTAATCACATTGCTCAAACCTCCTCAGGAAGCGGTCTGAGACACATTGCATCCAGGTGTTTGTCAAGTGTAAATGGATCACCATGTCAGGCCTCACAGGTCACCTCCTAACTCCTCCAAAACAGTCAATCCAAAGAGCAACAGAGAAGTAACATGAAACATCAACGCCACAAAAGAGGAAAAAGACATTGGGGGCACATAATTGTGTTTGGGTTTTGTTTGCATGGGTTTTTGTGTAGATTGTTTTACTTAAATAAAATTGTAAATCAAACCATTCAGCCGTTTGTGTATAAAAACACCACAATGTATCCAGTTCACTGGTTGACCTATGTGGTATATTCACACACTAAAAACCCTGGAACAAATCAGACACACATACTGTAAATCAGGTAATGCTCCCTTAGATTTGGAACAAATGTGGCTCATATAAACCCGTAATTTAATAACAGTTGCAAGCATCACACTTTTGCCTTAATCTGATTATAATCAACTAGTTAGCATCCATGCTGCTTTATTTTCCATACCTAAAGATGCATAATGACAAGGCACGTTGCACATGCTATTACATACTAAGTTTGCGTAGAGTAGCTATAAATCACACGAGCCAGAAAAACAAACCTGCGCACACACACAAAATAATATATATTTTAACAGTGGCTTTTGAGCCCACCTTTTCACAGGACAAATATACTGAGGCAAATGACAACAACATGCAGCAAACTTATACATGAAACATATAAGTGAATGTTTTTGTTGGTGCTTTCTCTTGCCAGGTGATGTAACACCACATTGATTTAACTCAGACGTTGTTCGGCTGCATTTGATATTCTACCCATCAGTTGGTAGGTGGTCTTTCGGAAGTGGAAAACCACTTGACACACAGGATGTGATTCATTTTACTTTTCCCTCACCAGCAAAAATGGTTTGTCTGAAATAAACAGAGGAGCTTTCAAACAGCCACCAAGAAAGTGTGCCATCTAAAATAGAGATTCCAAGGAAACACCACAGCAAAGTCCACTTACCTAAGATCTCATCAAAATCAATAAGTGGAGTATCTTAAGGATTACCACTTAACACTTAAAAATATCCTCTCTACAGCAAGATAAAAAAACGTCTGCCCGCCTACTTTTACAGCACCGCCCAGAAAGGACCTGGACCAACTAAGACCAGGTATTTAAAGCCTTTCCATGTACAGTACACCAGTCTGGCCCAGGCGTCTTTTGCCGCTGTTTATAATGAGTTTATCCAGGGTAGCCCTGCTTCTGAACTTGATCAAACAGCCATTAATCCGACACTGTAAAATCGAACTCAGTCTGTCTTGGCATCCATGGAGGGTTTCCGGTAAGACAGAAACAGCATTTGATAACAAGTGGGTTAGCCAGAGGGCAGCCCCAAAGCCTCAATTAAGGTCACATACAGACATCCTATTATGCAGTGCAGTCTATTACCAAACACTATAGATCCTTTTGGGGAATGCTGGCTTCTGTTAACCAATTTAAAGTCCACAAAGTAAGTTTGAATTTGCCCTGTGACTTATTTTAGCATTTCTTCCCATATCTGATATGAAACATTTGTCTGGGTATTGGAGAAGAGTGTGGATTATATTTTTGGTCCCTCTTGTACTCACATAAGACAACAAGGTCTTTGACATTAGTGGACATTTTGAGGAAAAAATAATGCAGCACTGTATCATCTTGACATTACAATGATAACAGTGATGAAGATCTTGTATGAACAGGTAGAAATCCCTGATACTAAGCAGGCCATTTCCATAAAACTACACATTGGGGGCACCCAGGTGCTGATATTTTGGGTGGTTTATTCTGAGATGACTCTGTTTAATTTAAATCACTTCTAAAACTACTTTTAAAGAAGTAATTGCACATTCATTCTCTTAGAAATTAAAAATATAATTCAGAAGTAATGAAACATAACCTTCTTAAATTAAGTACACTCAGAGGTGTTCTCATTTGGTCTGATATGACCTAGAGCTTATAGTAGCTAATGTTAGCTTACGTTTACATACATTTCTGTGTAAAAACATGTGAATAAGTCAGCTTACTGACTTTAAGACTCTTCTCTACTACATTTTAGTACATCACAGATTCCACCGACTTAATCACCAAAGTAAAAGACAGAATGTGTCACAAGTTCCTGCTTGTGATCTCGTTCTACTCGCTATCATTTGTCACTTTATGATGATTGAAAGTGACAGAAAATTCAATCTACCATTATCTTACAGTTATCAGTACTTGCTGTTTAGCAAAAGTTAACTCTCAAAAACACACCAAAAAACAAATATATACATAAATAAACCACCCACAGGGTAGTAACAGTAGCTCTCATTGACCAGCATTATTTTCAGTGTTTGACCTCTGTCGTCTCCCTCCACAAATCCTCCACAAAGCATAAGCCTTGCAGTATCAACACTGTGGTCTCTAACTCAGAAACATAGTGGAAATCATGTGCGGAGTCAGAAGCCAACAGCTGCCAAAAACTGTGCAAAAATAGTACCACCATCTGCCTAAAGTTTCCACTTGTAAACATCCATTCATCCAAATTATTCACATCCCAAACCATTTATCCTGTTAAGGGTCGCACAGGACTGGACCGTAGCCCAGCACACACCGACTGAGAGGCAGCCCCTGAACAGGCCACCAGAGCACATTCACACCTGCAGTATGAGTTGCTTAGTTACCTGACCTGTGTGTCCTCAGACTGTAGTTCCTCAAAGACAGAGAGGGAACATGCTAACTTCATAAAGAAATGCACAGGCTGTCCAAGATTCATACCCAGGACCCTCACATGCTGTGAGGCAACAGTGCTACGGCCACTTGCTTGCTCAAAAGAACCATAACAGTCCAACAGGTAGAGTGCCGTGACATTTAGGGAGAGAATTTGTGCTTTCCAAAGGATGTAGGCTATCAATTTTGGACACTCTCAAAGACACTCTACATATTATTCAATCTGTCTTTCTTTCTCTTTCCCGCTCCTCTTACCATCTGCATTTCATTCAAAATCTCTCTTTCACACAAACACAGGAACACACACACAGTCAGTGGTGCCCACACCACAAACACTATCCTTTCAGAGTACCGTGTAGCCCAAAGTACTAATCAGCATTGTCTAATGTCTATGGTCTAGAATGGATCATGCAAGTAATTATTCCCCCGACTCCTCACACTGGTTTTCAGAAAGACAGTTGGGCAGGCATACAAACACACAGACAGACACAGACATCACAGTCCAGGAGTTACATAGGTTCAAAGTTTGCAGTTGTATTAAGCACTAGCACTTCATAATCCTGCCTTGATCTATAGCATGTTTCCACAGCGACACAATATGTGCTGAGCAGGTTTGTCAGGTCGCACCTGCCCATGTTGAAAACTGAAACATGTTCACAGTCACATTACCTGTTACTAACCACAAATTAAAAATATTTATTTTCCCAAGAGATGCAGAAAATGTGCAAACTAAAGTGTAGTTTTTCTATAGATTACTGACTTTTTCTGCGGTAATAATACATGAGGAAATTCAGGGATACAGGCTGCAGTCAGCACTGTCAGAGAGATGGTCAGCATCTAAAAAACAGAGAGGGACAGTATTGGAGGCTAGAACAGGCACAGTAAAGGCACTCAGGTCTCAGATCCCTAAATATCAGTACCAGATGATATCAGCAACCCCTATTTAGTATTTTTGACAAAATGTCATAATAATTTTTGACAATTTCTGTCGTAAACCTGAATATCATGCCAAACTCTGCTACAATTATTAGCTTCCCAATCGTATCCTACAGAATGAAGTTGGCTTTTAAGCGGTTACGAGGTTGATAAACCAGAGCAGCAACATTTTTACCTTAACATGGACATAAATATCAGATACTAACGGCCGCTGAAGACGATGTAACTTACATTTTTAACCAGGTCACCTGTCAGTTAGGTAACTGGGCGTGCCCTTGGACTTTTTCTGAAAACAAAATCATGCTCTAATTGCGAGTGAAACTGAAGTTTAATGCGCACACATCTTAATTTGGGATACCAGCAACTCTTCGGTTCCACCTTAAAAGCTCTTCCGTGTCTGAGGGCTGTCTTTGCATTCTGATTGGTCGAAGCGGTGCCTTGTTATAACCAATCGTTCTAAAGTTTCCCCACGTTGGGTCCTGATGTCATGGTACACTCAGGCCAATCGCAGCCACCAGGCCGCTGAATGGGTGTGGGCGGCGGTGAGGGACGGAGGGGAGCTGAGGAGTCTGTGGGGATTGTGGGCATTGAAGTCCCAATTATTCTGCACACACACACACACAGACACACACACTCGCGCGCGCCCGCCTACGCACGCTGTCAGTCACGCTACATAAATGCTCAGTAAATTCCGCCGTTAATTTCAACCCCGCTATTTCTACTGCGCACACACACACACACACACACACAGGGTTACAGTATACTCACACACACACAGAGTGGGTAAACACCTCACTTATGAGTGAAGTCCGGGTCGAAGTTAAAGATTGTTTTTAAATTCTTGCCAGTTTTCTTTATTCCACTTCAAAACCTGAAATCAAAATGAGTAAATGGGTGGCCTTCACATGCCAAAATTAGAATAATGAGGCACATGGAACAACATAAATCAGAACCTACAGGGATATAAGAAGTCAACTATGACTTATAACCTGCAGTGTGTTTCTGCTTTGAAATATTGCAGACAATTTACTCCTGTTATTTTTGGTTTGCTCTGATCATTCTTTCTTTCTTTCTTTCTTTATTTGTATCACAAATGGTAGCTCTATATTGTTTCAAATACACAAATACAAATTGCACATATTCACAGTCTAGGCAACTGATTGTTCTGAATTGTCTTATGGCTCATAGCAGCCTATATTTCCCGTTGGTTGTTTTTTCCATATGTAACAAAAACACACACTCCCTCTCTGCATTCCTCGCTTGTTGCATGCATGGAATTTCAGAGTGATACTGTAATATTTGGTGTGTCTCAACACACAAAGCACATTTTATAAAAATGCTGTTACAGAATAAAAATAAAAACCTGCTGACTCCCATTTTACTCTCTGTCTCGTTTTTACATTCGGGGAAAACTGAAGCCTTACATGTGCGTGTATTTTTCTATACCGCCATATTCATGAATATACAGCTGTAGAATGCAATATGCATGGTCGGGAAAGAGGTCCCGACTGTATCTACTTATGAAAGAAAACATCCATGCTGGAGCACAGTGAGATCAACACAGACTGCAATGTTCAGCGATGGATGAATATGTAATTGTCATTTTCTGTACATGCTCCTCCTCAACCCACCTCACCTACAGTACATCTTATTCAGTTTGTGATTTTGAGTGCCCCTCGATGGTGATAATAGTAAGCCAGAGTGTTTTTGACCCGAGAAGAGAAGTGAGACTTTCTCTATGTGCTTGAACCACGTGTCTACATTGCCTGCATGGTCTGTTGATGCTGCTGTTAATGGAGAAACTGGCATCTGTTCCTTCTGCAGTAGGTTTTCCCCTTGTTGTCCAGAAACGACAAACTTGGTCTTTGACTGTAAAAGTCGGGCACCATAACCTCACATTTACCATTGAGATGCATGATATGTCAAACTGACTTGTTGCTTAATATGATCAGCTCTTGTGTTTTTTTATTTAAAATCTGTCATATTAAATCTTATTGAAAGCAGAATGTCTGCACAACTGGAAACTTCTTGGTTTTCATATGTATTACATGCTAAAAACTTTTACTGTATGTTGAATTCAGTTCTGTTTGCTCCTACCTTGTTGTCCAGACCTTTCAATTACATCCCACCACCTTCATCTGCAAATGTAGTTTGCCCAGTTTCTTCATTGATCACCTAGTGAGGGGCAAAAGAAAGGTCAAGGAGGCCAAGCACATCTGCTGATGAAGAGCATGAGAAGAGGTGGAAAGCTGTGGGGAAAAATCAAGTAAGAGTAAGAGGTTCTTGAGTTAAGATGTGTTAGTCAGATTCTCTATTGTACTCCATTCTGCTTTGTCCTCTTCTGTTCTTTTATTAAATGATATTTGATGAATGAAATGAAAGATCCACCACCGACTGACCTCTTAACACACACACACAGTTGTCACTCAGTGGTCGGTCAGTGAAATTGTCTGCAGATCTGCACTGATTAATCCATGCAGTAATGGGAAACAGCAGAGAGAGAAACCCTATCCCTATAATGTGGGACTCTGGATAAACTCTGGTCTGGTTTGATGCTGGATAAATAGACGCCTATTCACACGCGGGCAAACCATGCACACAAACACAACTTCCCGCACACATACAAGGCAAACACACAGAGCGGATAAAACTGCCATGTGTATGTACCTGGGGTGTGTTACAAGTCCCTGAGCACCTGCAAACACATGTGATCTTCTGACCTTGTAGTGCAAACATTTAGCTATTCTGTGTATGGATTTATGTGCATGTGTGTGTTTGCTTTTGTGTGTGTGTGTGTGTCTGCTTGTGCGTGCCTTGACGTGTCTGGGTGCGATTGTGTATGTTTTTGAAAGATCAGTGTGACTTCCTGGCTGCGTGTGTAGCCGGCCCGTATGAGTGGGACATGTGCAGAAACACTCTGTGCCATAATTAGCTTCATCCAACTTATTTCCTGCTTCTGGCTGCAGGAAAGAACTGTGTTAGCCTTGTGCATATGTGTATGGACAGTGACATATTTCTCTGGTTTTGGCACACTGTGCATAAGTGAACAGCGTACATCGGGTTGAAGCTATTTTTAAATACCATTTTAATACTACAGCCCACCAGCTTCAGGACAATGCAGCAGGACAATGATCCTGAACAGGAGGCCAAAGCAGCCAATTACAAACACAGTATGTAATGTTCTTGACTGACCAGGGCAGCCAGCAGACCTCAGTCCAACTGATTATGTGTTGTGCTCAGCATCCAGACACTAATGTTGATGTTGGACGATTCAGCATAAACTCCTCAAAGGTTATAATCTTTATGTTCTTTAAAACACAAAAACCTGCAGAAGTTAACATAACATTTACAGCTATTTTCTGCATCCAATGCCAAAGTTTTGGCAATTGCAGTATGGTTTATAGAACGGAAAGACTGCTGCTACGTAAAAGGGCAAACCATTTCTTAGGGATACTTAGGGTTGTTGCACTTGTTGAAGACAAGACAAAAGGCAAAAAGCTCCTGAAAGAGGCTTGAGCAGGCTTGAATTCAGACCTTGCAGAGGATCACTAGAGAATATATCAAATGTGTGCTGATGTGTGTGGGGCTTCAGGCAATAATTTAATATTAAATATCATTGTCACACACCTGTGATGATGGTCAGACGTTAAACAGGCCTATGACTCTCAACCCACACAGGTCAGTGCAGCAATGCTTTTCCTTCACATAATATCTAGTGTGAAGTTACTCTTTAACAGTTAGCTGGGAACCCAAGAGACTATCTACAAAACTATTCCTTGATTGTTCCTCTGACGTGGATGTAAATACCTTTAAATTAAAGCTAAATGATAACATTCTAACTTCATAGTCACACTGTTTGGTTTCAAAGTCAAGGTGTCAGAGTACAGAGCCAAACACCAGAAAATGTGTTCCCATCCTGCTATTAATGAACTGTGACACATCAAGCTTTACTCTTCAGGAAATAAGGCAAGTGTCCAACTGAACATAATGAAGTCAGAGTCAGTAGCTCTCTTGTCCTGACGTACATGGATGGAAAGAGAGAGAGAGAGAGAGAGAGAGAGAGAGAGAGAGAGAGAAAATAAGACACACACACACTCACATCACAAGGATGGTTGTGAAAATGTATGATGGCATCTTCATGTGCATATGGATGCCTGTACTGTATCTGTCAATGAGCTGTAATATGTGTGTGCTAGTGCATATAAATACACTGTACTTGCGTGTGTTTGCTGTGCACACCGTGTTATTGTGCACATGTGGGTGAGCGTGTAAGCATGCGAGGAACATGGTGTGTTATGAGTAAGTATTTGTGTGTGAAGTATATAAGGTCACTGTGAGAGTCTGAATCATACATGTTCATGTGCCATATGAGGAGGGAATGAGTCTGTTTCTTTATGTGTGCGTGTGTGTGTGTACAGTGTATTTTTGTGTGAGTAGTTCCCATGTGAGTAGGTTGGTGTGTGGTTGTGTGTCTGAAAATATGAGTTTTTCTGAGAGCAGTTACATATGTAAGTGTGTGTGTGTGTGTGTGTACAGTACAGTATGCTTGTGTGTACATTTCCGTTGGAATAATTTATGTGTGTGTGTGTGTGTGTACAGTCCCTGCAGGCTGTAGTAGACTGTGCTGTGCTCAGCCTGCTTGGCACAAGCCAATTGTGTGACTAATTGGGACTGAGGCAGACTGCAGTGAATAAAATACCTCCTCCTCTTCAATCATCATCATCTCTCTTTCTCTCTACTTGTTCTTTTCCTGAATATATATAACAACATTTAATTCTTGACATATACAAATTCAAGAATACACAAAGTTGCATTTATATTTTTATTTATTATCAATAATGCTGTGTTTTCAAAATCAACAGCAGGAAAATAGAACCCTGATGAGCTAATAAAACATTGTGTGCGTATGTCTGTGTGTGTGTGTGTGTGTGTGTGACTTCATGTGCTACTTCACTGTGCGTCTGCGTTTTTCTTTTCTTGATCGTTTCCTCTGACACCAGGCAAACAAATTCATGCAGCTCTTTACTTTCTGATAACTGGTCATTTATACAGCGGCAGCAGTACAGCACAGAGTCACTGTGTTTTCATCCCTAACAGGTTGTTCTATACACCCTGCATACTAAACGCTTCCCCTCGATTTCTCAGACACTCATTCTTTATCTCACTCTCAGGTCTTTCTCCGAATTCAACACACCTCATTGGACTGGGAAAAATGTCTTTATCACTATTATAATTTATAATGGCTATCTCACTAATCAAACAGAAAAATCAATATATTTCTCTGCCTCTACCCATCACATTGTTTTGTTTTTTGCCTCGTCCCCTTCCTCCTTCCTCTACCTGTCTCTCTTTTTAAACATTTTGACAGTAGAATGCATTATGTAAGTGTAAAATGTACTGGCAGTGGTTCTTGCGACCAGATGAAGAGTGGACGACAGACAGAGAGAGAGAGAGAGAGGTGAGACAGACTGAAAGAGAGCAGATGCGTGTATCCATCTGAGGAATGCTGGATTAGTGTGTGTGTTATTGTGTGTGTGTGTGTGTGTGTGTGCGCTCTGGCCAAGGTGCAGATGGCGGATGTCAGTGTTGAAAAATTCATGATGCCATGTTTGGAGATTCCTGGGGGAATATCTTCTTGTTCAACTGGCCTTATAGAGCAGGCATGCACTGCAAACACACACACACACACACAAAACACACGGGACCAGTAAGTCTTGTGTGTGTTTTGTGTGCGTGACTTTTAAAAAACATGGAATCAAAGAAAGAGTCGGATGTTACAGAGATATGGAGAAATACTGATGCAGACGCAGAGAAATGAAACATCTTTTTGTTATTCTGATTTTTGCTGTCTGTCTCTTTGGAGACGTTTTCCTCAGCCTCACTGGGATTTCTTTGTCTCACAAAGTTGCCAGATCCATCTAACTGTCAAGTGAATATTTTACAAAATTCTGTTATGTATATTTCTAACAACTACAAATACACTGACCACTTTAACTTTAAACTGAAACTATTCCCACTAAAGACTAGTCAGGAGTATATTTGTATTGGAGAAGTTGATCCTTTAGCAAATGTTGAATGTATTTCATCCCGTACATGGACGTGGCAGTAGGAATGACATGCTTCATATTTTATGACAACATTTAATTTCTTAAGCCACTTTTGCAGCCCAAGAAGACTGGAATAATTAGAAAATTATGTGCTATATAAGTAGAGTTATTAATCAGCAAAATCAATCAATAAAGTAATAAATCTTAGTTATAATTTGAAAATTATTCCAGTTACAGACTCTATATTTCCATTTCTTAGCATAGTTCCCTCAGCAAGAGTTTTTTGAAAATGAATGATTAATGATAAGATGATAAAAAATAAAATAAATATTTCTGAAAATTCTGATTGAATTTATTAACCAAATTTTTGTGTGCGATGTCCAGTCATGGCTGATTTGACAGAACAACAAAGAGTCAACAGACATGCTGTGCTAACACAGGCTGGACATGCTAACATGCTCACAGTGACAATGCTAACATGGTATTTGTTTTGCATGTATAATAACTTGTGTTCAGCATCTTAGTTTAGTGTGTTAGCATGCTAATAATTGCTAATTATCATCCAACACAAAGCACAGCTGTGGTTGATGGGAATGCTATTTGTTCTGCTGACAATTTACCATAATCAAATTGATGAAAAAGACGGAGGATCACAAAATGTATTACAATTTATCCTGAATGAATGTCTGCATCAAACCATGTGGCAAGCAATCCAAAATGTTAATGTGCTATAGAGTAAAAGTCAGGGCATCACCAAATTGAGTAGGATTCATCCTCTGGGCACTGTGAATGTCTGTACAAGATAAAGTTGCTCTCTATTCAGTAGTTGTTGAGATATGTCTGTCTGGACAAAGGTGGTTGACCAACTGAGAGACATCTCCATCTGTAGAGCCATGCTGCTGGAGTGGCTGAAAAGCTGCAAATATGCGGAAATAGAGTGGAGCAAAAAGGAACACACAGATGCTTTTCTTGCATAATGTAGAAGCTCGTCGCCTTTGAGCAATTTGTCATGACACGTCATGGCATTGCAATGCTGGCAACACTTTTTTCCCTCACGTGTGTGATGTTTGTATTGATATGAATGTAAAAGATAGCAAACCAGCGAGAAAGAGTGAGGGACACTGGGAAAAAAGTATACATGCTTTCCTTGTGTATGAACAAAGTGATCCTAACTCCCCATTACACACATTACTCCACGGCTGCTGCCTTGACACAGTGTTTTTTGAGTGAGGTGTTCGCTTTGGCGTGCCAAGACCATTTGAGCAAACAGAGCACTCTGAGCCCAAGTGGAGCGGGTTCGGACTCTAGGTAATGGAAACTGGCAGCGACTGGCGTGACAAACCCAGAGCCTCACACACAGCTGAATATGAGCCTGAGTTCTCATTACAGACCCATTTTCTACTCTGTTACTTCTTTTTAAAGTCAGCCACTGCAGCTGTGTGTGTTTAGGTTGAGATGTTTACAGCAAGATGGTACAACAGACCATCTTGAAGTCAAAATAATTTTATTTGTCTGTCCTCTTGACTTCTTTGTTTTGGTTCGAGGTATACACGTCATGACGTAGATTTTATGATCTTACATTTTACTGTTGTTTTACTAGCTTCAAGTTTTGTTAGCATTGTTAAAATGTATATAGGAGGTTCAGCAGGGTGTTTTCTGCAATGAATCTATAAAAAGACCATAAAAATTATGGTAATGTTTTGTCTTGGAAAATAGAGGCTGGAATACTTTTCTTTCTGTCAGTGGAAGACATTAACTTTTAACAGTCAGCACAGCAGGTAAGGGTCTCAGCACCCTATTTACAGACACTGATGAATCACATGAAATTTCAGCTGACTTGCACACTGTAAGACCAAAAGCACCAAATCCTTGCTATGCTAAAGGCCTAATCCGCTGTGTCTGTCCCCAGTCATCTCAGTTCATGTGGTCTGCACTGCAGCTGTGAGTGAAGGTGAGTATCGATGTCTGTGTTTGAATGTCGGGGTGAGAAGAGCATAGTGTACTCATCACAAATGGGTCTTTTAACCAAGCTGCCTCACCACATCTCATTCGCACAAGGAGAACAAAACTGCTGCTGTTTTCGGTGACAACTTTTTCTCGCTAAAAGACTTAATCCTCATTTTTAATGCTTTGAAAAATACACTAAAACGTCTCTGTCAACCTACGCAGAGAAGCCTGACCTTCAGCTACTTGTAACACCCTTCTCTGCAGAAGCTAGCAGAGTGGCAGGCGTGAACACCTCCAAATCTCAAACAAACATTTGTGCGGACCTGCGCGTCAAGCAAGTTGAATGGTTAACCCAAATCCTGTCAGGAGGCGGGTTTGTTGCAGAGAAGAAAAATCTATCGTATCTTTGTCATTGAAGACAAATGTGCACACATATCAAAACAGATGCACATACACACACACTGCCTGGGCCATGTCAAGCCAATTAAGTTCAGAAACTAAAAGCCTTCCACCTGGGATTTTCACCCCAACCCAAATCATTAACCCTGTCCTGAACAGAACACACACACACACACACACACACACACACACACACACACACACACACACACACACACAAACCCTCATGCACAGTTTAACCCGCCAGCAGAGTGACCTTAGTAACACTAACCATCTGAGAGAAAGATCCACATGATGCAAACCAGCCATCAAACTCACACAACTTACCTCCCCAAACATGAACATACTTTCCTTGAGAATGTACTTTTTCCACAGGACTAAATAATTTTAATAATTTGGCTTAAGTGACCCTTTCAGTAACTTGTTAGGATATACATTTTTTGCAGGTAAGTGGAGCACAGCAACCTTTTCTGGCCAAATGACACCATCTGGCGGGAAGCCAGGACAGCCAGGGAATGTGTGTGTGTTTCTAGGGATGTAAGCATTATCGAAATTGTGTTGAAGAGGTATATATAGAAGTATATCTTTATAAGAAATAAGATTAAAGGGTGGGGTTTATGACTTGAAAAGTTTTTTGAAAATATAGGTTTGTGCATGTGACAGAAAGCGATGCTGAGTGGCTGGCCAGATGACTTTCTGGATGCGACATCCAACTAAAAACGGTTGTGCAACATGTTCCACATGCACCACTTTGAAAAGTACTATTAACAGATCTTAAAAAAGACGTACTTGCTTTCAAACAAAGTGAAAGTAACTAGATTAAATCCACAGATAAACAGTTTGTAATTATTGTGTATGTGTACACAATAATACTTGGAGGTGCAATGAGTGGTCCCGGCTCCAGCAGCCTGCATGTCGAATTGTCCTTGGGCAAGATACTGAACCCCAAATTGCTCTTGATGACTGTGCCATCGGTGTGTGAGTGTGTGTGAATAATTAGTTCCTTTCAACTGATGAGCTGTTGGCAGCTTGCATGGTAGCCTCTGCCGTCAGTGTATCAATTTATCTGAATGGGGTGAATGTGACATGTAGCGTAAAGCGCACTGAGAGGTTGGAAGATTAGAAAGGCTCAATACAAGTACAGTCTATTTACCATTTACCGTGTGGACACTACAGAGTAAACTTGTAAAAATTTGCCTCCATTTTATGACACATCATCCTCAGGGGCAGCAGTGTTCCCTGGGAGAGTAAATGTCAAAGTGACATTGAGCATCAAGCCAGTCTGGTCTCTCTCTCTCTCTCTGTCTGTCTGTGTGTGTGTGAGACCTAGTCTGAATGTCCCCTGGGACTGGAGTTGGCTGGCTGACTGTTCCCAAGCTGTCACCAGACATTGACTCAGAACGCTATACACTCACCATCGACACACTGACTCACCAAGCCCTATCCATCAATCCATCCATCAAAAATGTAAACACATTCAGAGGAACTTCGAATCCCGCCCTGAACTGAATTAAATATGTTTCCCTCAACTGAATTATGTTAGAAAGCAATATTTTTCCAATTTCTCACTTGTTACGCCTGGAATTGGATTTGTTTTCAGGAAATATTTGCTTATTGAACTCTCTACCAGGAAGCGTTTGGTCCTATTAAGGCTTCAGGGATTTCACTGGCAAGATTGTGCATTCAAGAAACAAGCAACCACACTGCTGCACTGCTGCACTCTCTGCCTGTTGTACTCGTGGTGTTTAGAAGGGATATTGCGTAACACATGGATATTGACTGGCTACTAATTGCACCATGAACACTCATCATTACCGGCAAATATGTCCCAGATCCTGCTTTTTTGCAGCCTTCTGTACTGCGTCTTGGCCTGTGGGTGACTGTAAGGGCCTAAGTATGCTTTAAATTAAGTGCTTGTTAGATTGTCTAAAGGTTCAGTGTGCTTGAAATGAGCTAATTCACACAATGTGTCATCCAACACATTACATAAAGCAAAACAGCCACGCTCAAAGGCAGAGTGAACAGCTGGCCCTCAAAGTTTTCTCATGGCTGCATTGCTGATCTCTTTACCAGTTTAGGAAAATGGAGATGAGGGTACATGTGGGCCATTTTTCATAAAAGCAGTCATGGTAGTTTCTCACCTCCACACACCTTGTCAATCACTGTGTGAAAAGTTTTGGAAAATTTAAGAAATATCAGAAAGGTAACCTTTTAGACACTGTTAGGGCCACTTTATACTTTAAACAAAGTGCTTGCCAGATCATCTCACAACATAGCATGAACACCTTTGAGGAGAGACGGCCTGAGAACATGTGCAATTGCCTCCATTTGAACAATTCAGTGTGTATAAGACAATAAAGGCATGCAAATGGAACCAAGCTCTGGGAGGGACATTAGGGAATCAGCATAATGCAGGCAGGAGGAAGACGTTACGGCAGGTTTTTCACCCAACTTTCAACTCAATGTTTTTGGTGGATTGTTATATGAGTCTGTTTCACTCATAATTCAAGCCACAATAAGTACAAAAGATTTACCTTTCATGATAAACCTTTGGCACTTTCAGATCATTCACGTTGGTGGGTGGTATTTTATGTATTCTGATGTTCTGTTTTATATCATTTTTATACGATGGCTTTACTGAATGGTGTCTTGCCCATTCCTCTGCACGTTGAGCTCAACATGGCAATTTCCTAACAATTTTCAATGGAAAAAAAAGGTTTCCTGCTAGAAGATAGCCTTCATGTTTCAGTAGTTTTCCTTAATTTCAGGTGAGCAACAACAACATATGTTTGCTGATGTTTACTCATCACTCTTACTTTCTATGGTTGCCCGAGTAGCCCACTGTATTTCAAACAAATGGGATATGTGTATTTCATTGTACACAAAACTGTAGGACTTATTTTTAGCAGTGCTTCAAGCTCTTATTTTCCTATTTTGTGATAAAGCTATTCTTACTGCAGGGTGTAACAGCACCGAGCACAGGTGCAAACCAGGGACACATGGATTGATTTGGCGGCAGTGGCGACGGATAGACCATACAACTGACAACCCCCCCCCCAAAAAAAAATTGGCGTATCCTTTTTAAAAGTGATTTTCAGAGCCTAATCCCAGGCCTCCCGTTCTCCCAGAGATCTGTGTTGGTGTTGTTAAAACCCAGCAGACAGCACTGTACAAATATAGCTGAGTAACTAGGCCTACTGCAAATAGAACAGAACTGAATTTAATCAAATCAACACAGCATGCTCTATGTTCCAACATTCACCCTCTGGCAGCACCCCTCCTCCTGCTTCCTCTCCCTCTCTGTCTGCTCTCTGTCTGACTCTGTTTCTCTCTCTTGCCTCCTTGCAGACAGCATGCACAAACACACATTTAAGCACTAAACATAACCTTATTATTGCACTTCCCCCCCTGTCTAACCCCAAACACCTCTAACACTAACTTTCACTTTCTTTCTTTCTGGATGTCATCGTTTCGTCCTCTCTTTCTGCCTCCTTTACCATCCATCTCCTTTCCTTTCGCTCATTAGTCGCTCCACAGTATGCAGATCTACCTGTCTAATAGTTACATGCAGCTAAACACACAATCTTACCCACATACAGACAGCGCCGTCTGCCTCTCATAAATATATCATAGTTCCCATCAGCTGTGCTAACACATAAAGTAACATGAGTCATCCCGTTAATCATTCTCGGCTTTATCACTGACCAGCTTTCTACAGGTTGCAATTATCGGATGATAAATGGTGTTTGGTGGTGTTGTCAGAGTATTTAGACAACAGGGAGCATTAAGCTGGAAACAGAACAGCAACGGGACACTGATGGCTGGCCTGTGTTTCCAGTGACACATGAGGATTGTTTATGACAGGCTTGTGGTAGTGGTAGTGTGTGTATATGTGTATGTGCATGCATTTGCGCTACTGCCTCAATTACGCAGCAGTCAGTCAGTCAACCATCCGGCTGGCCTGCCAGGCAGCCAGCCGGGTCCAGACAGGGTGAAGCAGCAGGCTGGTAAGCAAAATGAACCGCAGTGGCAGTGCAAACAGACCACAGTCAGACCACATCACAACCACGAAGCACCCTGCCATTTACAGCGCTGCATATGGCCGTCTGCAGGGAGGGAGAGGAAGGAGGGAGTGAGGGACCAAGGGGAGGGAAGCAATGAAGAGAGACAGAAAGAAAGGAAGGAAGATATTGCAGGATGGAAAGGGAGTAGGCCTGGTGGGATGGCGGGGGCACAAGGCAGGTAGGAAGGGAGAGAAAGTCGAGTAAGGAGGATAGGAGGAGGAGAGCTGGCAAGAGGGAGGAAGTGCTGTTAAGCAGCTAAGGACAGACTGTTGAGGGAGAAAATAAGGAGGAAAGACAAGCAGAAACACAAAGATGAAGGAGGCAGACGTTTACACAGACCAAGAGCCCAATTTAAGCATTTTCAGAAAATGTGGCTTTCCATCTTTCACCCGTCTGTGTGAGACCTGCTGTATCTACTACTGACAACTGAGTAATTCAGCTGACAGAGGATTCACTGTGGAGAAACGATTTACTTTAATAGACCCTTTCATGCAATCCTTATTGTTATATGGCACAGGTAACCAGAGACAGCTTGCTGTACATGGGCATGCTACCAGTTCATTCATTTTAGGTTTCTGTTTAGGTCTCATATTGGAAAAGTGTTTTTTAAAAACCAATGTACACAACATGAAAGGGTGGTAAAAAAACACACAAAATAAGTGGCTTAGATTTAGTTGTGCTGCAGGGTTGTGTTCATTCCCTTTTAGTATCTCTCTATTCCTGTTGTCTTTATCATTCTCTCACGCGCATCTGCATATAAGTGGATCTGGAACTTATTCTGTTCCAGAAATAAGAAAACCTCATTTGAAATGTTAAATCACATTCACATTTGTAATAACTCAAATTAGTAAAAAAACAGCCTTGGTAAGTAACCTTACTAAACATTATGTCATTAAGTTCACTCCATGTGTTTAGATAAGGATATTACATTTTTTATAACAATTTCTGTTTTTAGCTCTTTTTAACAAACACCATTTCCACTCTATTACTAGTTCAGACATGGCTGTAACAGGGCAGAGAAGGCTGACATGTAGGTAGATCACATGGAGAAGGGAAAAGCTATCTGTTAGGATGACATATTTTGCGTTCTGCCACATTGATAAATCTTCATGGGATCCATAAATGTTTTTGTATGCTGACAAGTTTGTTTGCGCTATGTGAAGTTGTTAGTGTTCTTAAAAACACAAATGGTTCAAAGAATAATAGTGTTGTAGAAGAAATTCATTCATTACAGGATAAGGAAAGTAAAGAAACTGATTAACTAAACTCTGAATCAGAGTTCAATATGCTGAAAAGAGTCTACAGCCCTGATAGTGTTGGTGCTTTGAGCTAAATGCTAACCTCAGCATGCTAACACTCTGTGACAATGCTTTCAGTCTTAGTTTAGTGTGTTAGCATGTATCATTTACTAATTAGCTCTAAACACAAAGTATTGGACAGCCATTTATTTGCATCAGTCCTTTATTTGAAGAGAGAGAAAGGAAACACGGCTAAGATCCTGCAATTGTGTGGTACCCAAAATGTAAAAAAAAAAAAAAATATATATATATTAAGTGATGATGACATTCAATGGAAAGTTAGGGAATCACCAAAGTTACAATACAATACATCCTGAGGGTGACAGGAATTCTTGAATGCATTTCATGGTCAATCAGTAGTTTGTAGTAGTAGGACACAAAATCAGAAATGTCAACCTCATGGTGCCACTAGATGAAAAGTCAGTGTGTGTTGAGAAATCATTGGGATTTATCCTTTGGATATCTACAAAATATCATGACAACTCATCAAACTGTTGCTGGAATCAACCGACCAACCAACAGACAGACACTGAAATCCTTACAGCCACTGGTAGCGTCGATAAAAACCAGTGTGGACAGACTCAAATGGATTCCTGACTGTTGGGATATGGGCAGGCGAGCTTACACTGGGTAACATATCACAGATGATATCACAGGCAACTGAAAACACTTGTATCACAGATGAAACAGCATTCCAGCAATTGAGCAAGCCTAACATTTTACAGCCTGACAACCATGCATTTATAAAGTCAAATAAAAGGCTTTGAATGGTTCCCACAGACCATAACTGGCTAAATAAAATGACTCTTGAAAAAACATCTCTTGATGTGAAAAAGTCTAAAAATCCAAACATGACTAAATGCCTTCTACTGCATGAGCAGAAGTTCTGACTGTTTGTAACCTTGATCCCTGTGAAACAGTGCAGGAGAACAGTCATATAAATTTTTAATATGAACAACAAAGGAAAAAAAAACAAAAAACCAAATTAGAATTCTGAAGTACACGTTGGCAGGAATATATTTGTGAAGCACACAGAGTTGCTGAGAGGATCTAACATTAGCATTACTGTGTTTAGGAAAGAAACTACAAACAGACCATTATCTTGTCATTGGCACTCACGGTAATGCTTGCTTTTAGGGGGCCAGCTCAGATAAATGCAGCTAGAAAAGAAAATCAGAGAGGAGGGGGAAGGAAATGAGGTTAAAGAACAGCATAAACAGAGGATATGAGAGACAGACAACAAAAAAGGGAGAGACAGATGACAAAGAGAAATTGAAGAAAAAAGTGAGATAGGGAGAGGGATTTTGCTTTCAGGTATATCAGAGGAAAAGAAAAGAAGAAGAGTGGGTTTCATGGCATGAGGAGGAAGCCAGGCCTCTATTGTAGAGTTAGCCTGAGGTGTTTTCATACTTGAGCGAGCACTGATGGACGGAGGTCGATGAATTAGTGATGAGGATCAGGATGAAAGTGCTTTCTAGAAACTACAGGGCCGACCAGACAGAGCCAGGGCACGTGGGATAGGTAGGAAGGCTCAGAGTGTGAGGCTGGAGTGATAGACGGGACAGGTCCGGCCTTGAACTGTCAACACACATCATATATGGCAAAAACACTTCAGGACAATCTGTACACCTGTCAGCGTGAAAGTTAGCTCATTGAAGTACACTTACATTTGCAGTAAAATATCTGTAATTTTAGGGTAAGGTTTTTAGATGAAACTTTAGCAAACATCTTTTATAGACATCAAATTGTCTTTAATATTATAAACATATCAATCTGTGATTTACAGATTATTCCAGGAGTTATTTTTGGGTCAAATTTTTGGTGTACTCAATTAGCACTTCGTATGTTTCACAGAATAACAATACCCAGAGATCAGGCGAGAAGGTTCCTGCTAACCTGTTCCGGTGTGGATTTATCGGAGCAGGGCCCCTTTCTCAAACTGCAAGAGGCTGCATTGCGTTCTGGTATTTTGAGGCCACTATAAGTGATATTTGTGTCAACAGATGAGCTTTGACATTGCTCTGAGGTTTAGTGATGACACTTTCAGTGGCTTAAAAGAAATTTGCTGTCAAACTTGCTGTTGCCAAATGTAAAATGAAAGTGTCTACACTTGACCAGATATCTGAAACACACATGAAATATATACAGCAACAAAAAAAAAGGGGTCAGAAATGTTTTTGCGTAATATTTGTTGCAATTGCTGTTTTAAATATTTTGTTTTATTTAGGGTTTTTTTGCCAATCCCCTATGGCAACATTTGCAGCAGAAGGACATAATAGGTTCCTTCAAAGAACAAAAGGATATTTAAAAAGAGTATATATGGGTATGGGTTGTGCAGAAATGCTAATTTCAAACTCACAAAACTTAGGTGGAAATGAAAGAAAACGAGCAAATTAATTAAAAACAAATTAATGAATAAATGCATACATCACATGTAGCTGTGGTTATATTTGTAGTAGAAGAATGTACTGAGGCAGACATAATCCGTGTCTTTATTTATAAAGCACATTTAAATACAGCACAAAGTTGATCAAAGTGCTCCACAACATTCAACGCAAGGTTAGAAACCAGCTGCGTAAGAACAAGCAGCACAAAAACAGAATACACTTCATTTCACTGTGGGAAGGCACTCATAATATTAAGAGGGAGGCAGCCACAGCAGCAAAGGCTTGAACCCGCTTGTGTTTCGGTGAAGACCACCGGCAACAGGCTCAGGTCAGATGATCTCAGAGACTTAACTGAAACATAACGTGAGATGCTTTTTTTTCAAACTAATGTTCCCACAGTCAAGAATGAACCTTCAGACTCAGTTTGTCTAGTTATTTATATACAGTAGTATGTTTTCTTTGAATGAGAATTGTTTCCTATAACTGTCAGAAGTAAAGAGACAAAATGAGTGACAAGGAAAGCAATAAGACAGAGAGAGACAAACGCGTGAAAGAAGAACAAGAAAAAATATGAGAAAGACAGAAGATAAAAGAAGAGAAAAAAGGGGACCTGGTGTCTCTTCTGGCAGCCAGGAGATGAGGAGGAGGAGGAGGAGGAGGAGGAGGAGCAGTAGTGTGGCAGGCTGCAAATAGAGCTGGCGGGAGAGAGAGAGAGAGCGAGAGAGAGAGAAGAGAAAGGGAGTGAAGGCACTTGCTAAATGAATTTGGCTTTCAGCGATGGGTCTACTCCACTGCTGTGCCGCGTGTGTATGCAGGCATATGTGCTTGCATGTTCATATCCTCATATATACACATGTATGACTGCCAGCGTGTGTTGAAATGTTGCCTGTGAGTGTGTGTGTGTGTCTCTCCTTGCACGTGTGCCTCAACAGCTGAATGTGTGTCTCTGTGTGTCTATTTTTGTGTCTATCTTAAATAGACAAATGGTTTTGCAAGTATGTGTGTGAAAAACATTAGCGTGCGCGTTTATGCATTTCTTTTGGACAGGCAACTGCATAATGTTTTCTAAACGATGGTGTGTCCGAAAAAGACAAGACTAGGGTGTGTGTGTGTGTGTAAGTGTGTGTGTTTTAGGCACACTGTCACCAGGATTGGAAGTGACAGGCAGGAAGTATCAGAGGCAGCTGGGTAACAGCCCACTAACCACACAGGGGAGGGCTCTACACTGAACAACATTACCAGTGGGGGTAGAGAGACTATTGAGAGAGAGAGAGAAAGAGAGAGTGAGAGAGAGAGAGAGAGAGAGAGAGACTATAGGGGGTGAGGATAGGAGGATAGATGGAAATTTGTTTTGCTTTTAAAACCCAGAAAAATTACTTCAAATCGTTTCTATACAGAACAGTTCCACATTTTGGGAAATTATTATTCTTTGCTTCGTTTCATGAATGAGATGAGGAGATTGATATCAATATCTGTTGCATGGATGACAGGTTTCAAATATTATCCAAAGAAAGGTCAAAAATCAAGGGCAACTGGACTGGTTAAAGATACTCGAAGACGTTTTGCATTTCATGCATGAGGCTTCTTCAACTGACTATGACCTGGATGACCGAGAACCTTCACAGAAGTATCAAATATTAGCTTTGTAAATGTTTGATTGATTGATTGATTGATTGATGTGATCACTTTTCTGAAGAGGATTATGTAAAACCACGGCCAACTAAGCCAGCGAGATGGACACTCGCTGAAGAGCACTGCTGTACCCAAACCATCACGTAACATAGTGTTAATACCTACCAATAAATAAAACCACTTACCACCCAGTAACGTTTCCCCAGATGTTTGCCATTTCTCTCTCTCTCTTTTGCTGTCATTTGCAAAGGTT
The DNA here is from genome assembly GCA_029875015.1 of Lepomis gibbosus. Classification (NCBI taxonomy): domain Eukaryota; kingdom Metazoa; phylum Chordata; class Actinopteri; order Centrarchiformes; family Centrarchidae; genus Lepomis; species Lepomis gibbosus. The sequence goes on along the minus strand of JAPMOB010244643.1, from coordinate 21,647 downwards.
CTTCTTCTGTACACCCTGTTTCCAAAAGGTATCCCCTTGTCTCGACAGTGAACAACATTTCATTTTAGATGTCATAGTCATTCATTTTAATTTTCTTTTATTTGTTGTCTCATCTATGAACCCTGAAAGCCTGACCCCAACAGCCTGCAGCGTCATACAGTGCGCCAACAGGTTGCGCTTATCCGTAGGAATACGGAAGTTCTATGGTTGAGAAAATGTAGTTCTAAAGGAAATGGCTGAGTGACGGCAAGGTAAGATCTGAAAATATTCTAAATACAGTGTACACTTTAACTGATAAAGATACTTTTAGCCTTATTCCAGGTGTCTTTTTTTATGTTTTTTTTAAAAAAAACTATTAATTAGTGAGCTTTAGAGGTGCTGGTAGGTAGATACACTAAGCAAAGCTAAGCTAAGCTGAACATGTCCTGGCTCCAGCATCATACACTAAATCCACACTACTACGTTCACGTTTGAAAATGCAGACTTTTTGCTACGTTTGCGACTCCCTCACGTCCAGACGAAACGGCGAATCTGAACGCCGCTGTGTCATGCAAAGCAAAAACAGAATGCTACGTACATTATTTATGTTTTGGTATTTTTTAAAAAATATATTTTGTACTGTGAAAATATCACCTGTGACGACTCTCATTCTGTTTTCCGCAGCCACAGTCGCTTTGGACTCCTGTGTTACTTTAAGTGACCACCTCTTTGTAGGTCCATGCAAAAAAATTCTCTGATGTTGTTATTCATCTGTAGTATTGCTTTCTTCTTTCGCTAAATCGTCTGCACCTGCAGAGTACACAATCGGCCTTATGTTTACACTGGCATGCGCATGGCCAGTGTAAGTGAATGGCCCCTTGATGTGAGTTTTCAGTCTTTTTAATATAGATGGAGATCAACTCTGAAATGCCGCTAAACACTGGTGTGGACAGAGATCGTTTTCGTTTTAAAACTCTAAGTGGTGTGGATGTAGCCTTAGAGTATCAGAGTCGTATTGATCTTTTCATCTTGCTCTCAAAATGTCTCAAACTACTACTACAAGTAGTGATGACAATTTCTTCTATTAAGATTGTCTTAAGCCAATGTGAAAGAAAGAAAGATAGATAGAAAGAAAGGAAGAAAGAACAGCGATGAGGCACTGATTGAAGAAAGCATTAGGAAAGTCATTAGGCAGTAGATCAAGAAAGATTCAGAGACAGAAACAAGCGACAGAGATAGATGGAGGTTAATAGAGATAAGGTGAGAGCCGTTGTGAGTCAAACATGAGGATGGGATGGGAGATGAAAAGACAAAACTAAAAAGGAGGAGTATGAGAAATAGGATGAGATGATGAAGAGAATAAAAGATGAGGGAGGAGAGAGAAGACGAGGAGAGAGAACAGAGAGAAAAGACAGAAGGTTAGAGCGAAATTTAAAAAAAGATGACAATATCAGAGGAACGGAAGAGAACGAAGGAGATGAGGAAGGTCAGCAAAGGAGAGAAGAGGACAGAGAGAGCGGGTGAAGAAGGGAGAGGGAGGGTGTTTGGATCTCATATGGCTCCATTAAAGTTTGAATAGTTCTCATCTCTCTTTCTGTTTCCTGCCGCTGAAGGAAACACTCACACACACACACAGAGGTATCTGCATGCCCACACACAAACATTCAAATACAGTACGCACACACACACACACACACACACAGAGGTATTTGCATGCCCACACACAAACATTCAAATACAGTACACACACATTGACATGCAAACATGCATGCACACACTTGCATATACCTCATAAACACATAAAGAAACACATACTGAGATTGGTGTGTGTGTGTGTGTGTGTGTGTGTGTGTGTGCATGTGTGCAATGGGGAACTGCACATAGAGAAGACAAGATTAGAAAAGCAGGCCAAGAGACGGTTTCCCATGGTGCATCACTGGATGCATCTGTATTAAACCGGGTTGTGTCAACACTGACTGCTCCTCCAGCTGAGGCCTAGAGAGTGGGGGAGAGACACATAGGCAGACAGAGAGAGAGAGAGAATGGGAAGAAAATTTTGTATGTTTGCTTTTTCCATTTCTGTGAGTGTGCCTGACAGACACACAAGGAACGAGAGATCACTCCGAAATGCAGAGGAGGGTGAAAAACGGGGACAAAGATAAATAGAGGAAGCCTTTGAACAGAGAAAGAGAGAAAATGTATATATAAAAGAGTCTCAAAGTGGCAGGAATGAGTGTGACAGAGAGAGAAAAAGAAGAACGAGATTAAAAAAGAGTGACAGTGATGGATGGGAGAGATAGATGGATGGATGGAGGGATAGATGAAGGGATGTGCAGCGGGTTAGAGGATGGAGAGGCGTCAGACGGAGATTGACAGCCTCCTTTCCCGGGGACGGATGAATAAACAGGCGCGGCAGGCGGGGTGGCGCTAGGGGGTGGAGGGGTGGCGACAGATGGAGAGTGAGAAAAGATGGAGAAAAGGAGTGAGGGACGGAGGAGGGGAGGTAATGAGAGATAGAGTGCGTCTCCGTAATCAAGCCATAAAGGAGAGCAGGAGCGAGGGGGAAAAGATGAGTGGGCTCTGAATGAGTCAATCATGATTAATCAAGACGCTTCTCGCTCTCTCCCGCTCTCGCTCGCTGTCTTTCTCTTTTTGCTCATCATCATCATCATCATCACGACACACCTATCAGGAACGTGTGTGCATATCCATTCATGTGTTTTCGGGCCTGCAGTGAGTGTCTTTAACTTTGATCCTTTAAAATGAGGTCTAATCAGCCAACTCACATTGAATAGGTTATAATGTAATAGCAGAATATGTGGAGCATTGATATTTGGTGTCTAGGCTTTGACTTCATCACTCCCAACAAGGAAGCAGCAGGCCCAGGACAGCAGAGAGTAGAGGGTGATGATAAAACTCAGAGTCCACAGGTGGATGGGTATTGGGAGCATAGACAGCAAGCAGCAAGTGACAGCGTGACTTTCAGGTGAGTGGCGTGAAGTGCACAGTGGAGAAAAAGAGTGAGCAGAGCGCCGAACGCTTACGTAGGCTACACTGCCATTATTAAAAGGGCGTGCACTGGATTTACAGTCGAAGGAAAAAGTATGTGAACCCTTTGGAATTACTTGGATTTCTTCTTCATCCAAGCCACAACAACAGAGAACACATAGTCTTCTTAAGCTAATACCACACGAGTAATTCTACGTTTTACATTTGTAAACATTCACAGTGGAGGATGGAAAAAATATGTGAACCCCTAGGCCAATGATGTCTACAAAAGCTAACTGGAGTCAGCTTACCTGGAGTCCAATCAATGAGACGAGATTGGAGGTGTTGGTTAGAGCTGCCCTGCCCTAAAAAAACACACATCAATTTTAATTTTGCTATTCTCATGAGGCATTGCCTGATCCGATCCATGCTTCAAACAAAAGAACTGTTGACTTGCATGAACCTGGAAAGGGTTACAAAAAGTATCTAAAAGCCTTGATGGTCATCTGTCAATGCTAAGACAAAATCTCTATAAATGGAGAAAGTTCAGCACTGTTGGCAATCTCACTAAGGAGTTGCCGTCCTGCAAAGATGACTGCACAAGCACCGCACAGAATGCTCAATGATTTTAACAAGAATCCTAGAGTGTCAGCTTAAGACTTACAGAAATTTCTGGAACATGCCAACATCTCTGTTGATGACTCTGTGATATGTAAAACACTAAACAGGAATGGAGTTCATGGGAGGACACCACAGAGGAAGCCACTGCTGTCCAAAATTGCTGTACATCTGAAGTTTGCACAAGAGCACCTGAATATTCTGTGGACAGATGAAACCAAAGATGAATTGTCTGGAAGGAAAACACGGCCCTATGTGTGAAGGAAAAAAGGCACAGCGCACCAACATCAAAACCTCATCCCAACTGTGGGCCTGCTTCGCTGCCTCAGGGCCTGGAAGGGTTGTGGAAAAATGAATTCCAAAGATTGTCAAGAAATTTTGCAGGAGAATTTAAGGCCATCTGTCCGCCAATTAGGTGTCAACAGAAGATGGGTGATGCAACAGGACAACGACCCAAAGCACAGAAGTAAATCAAGAACATATTGGCTATAGCAGAAGAAAATATGCCTTCGGGAGTGAACCAATTGAGATGCTGTGGCATGAAGAGAGTGATTCACACCAGACATCTCAAGAATATTGCTGAACTGAAAAAGTTTTGTAAAGAGGAATGGTCCAAAATTCTTCGTGACCGTTGGTCAGGTCTGATGTGCAACTATAGGAAACGTTTGGTTGAGGTTATTGCTTCCAATAGAGGGCCAACAAGTTATTAAATCCAAGCCTTTACAAATTTTTTTCTATCCTGCACTGTGAATGTTTACGCATTTATCTATTGTTGTGACTTATATGAAGATCAAATCCCATTTATGGCCAATTTATGCATAAATCCAGGTAATTCCAGAGTGTTCTAGATTTTCAGTAAGTAGTAACCGACAGAATACTTTTATTTTAAAAATAATAAATAATTTGTTTCCTGAAACAGTGGGGCACTATAGTTTTTAAAAAATGTTACTCAAATAGGAGTAAATTGTGTTTTTGTTAGGGACTATTTTCAGATGTGGATGAATACACATTTGTTGCTCCAGTGAATATTTATGAAGAATTTACTGACTATGTATGGCTGATTTAAAATAAACCACAGTGCCTATGTTTAATAAAGGACCATGTCACCCAGTGCAACAGTCTAGCTCATTCATGTGTTTTTAATAGTTTTTGGAGAGCAGCTCTATATCACAGTGGAATAGCCCCGGCCATCAGGCAATAATTACTGGTAAGATCAAGTAATTGTTGGCTTTGGTCTTTTCATGGGATTTCTTGACAATAAGAAAAATACATAATATCATCTGCGTCTTTAAGGTGGCACTAACTAAACAACAACGTGTGATTGTGGCACTTTTATCTTTTTCCACATGCTCTAATGTGTTCTACAGAAAAAGACTGGATGAGAGAAAAACCTCCTCTCTGCTGCCTCTGTGCCGTTGCTTGTGAGAAGTGTGTGAATCCTCAGACAGAAAGAGAAAAAATAGGGCACTTTCATATTTATTCAAGTGTCAGATCCAGAGCGGTCTGTAGGGAGAGACAAAGAGAGAGGAAGAGAGGAAGGAGAGCTGCAACCACAGGAACTCTGAGGTTTCACAAGCCTTCCTCTTCTTCCTCTTTTCTATCTGAAGACAAACACACACGCACTCATCTGCCTGCATATACACACAGGGGGAAAGGCAAACAGAAGGAGCGAGTTGGCAGGGAAAGGAAGAAAAAGAAAGTGAGAGGGAGATAAAGGAGGAAGGTTAGAAGAAAAGCAAGGATGTGCTGTCATTCACACACACAGAACATCCACTGCATGTGCATCCATCTGCCATCTAAGAGTGTGTATGTGTGTGAATGAGGAGGAGCTGTGAATGCAACAAACCAAGTTACGTCTCAGGATTTAATAGACAGAGCATCTAAATGAGGATTATGCAGGTGCCAAACAGGCCGTGATCCACGGTCTCCGAGATGTCACATCAATTCTGGGTACACGCGCTGCTGAATAGATAAACCTTCATCAACGCAGCCAAAAGAACAGGAAGCTCCCTGTCGAACGTGACACACTGAAGCACGTGAGAATACCTCAGAGCAATTACCTGCTGGTTTCACCTTGGCTGGTAAACACATATCAACACTTCCTCCTGGTGGATCTGCTGTGAACTACAGTTACCCTCAGGCAGTCAGAAGGCAGAAGATCCTGCTTCAATGAGTGTAGGTGATAAAATCAGTAAGCATATGCATCTGAAAGTTCTGTTGTTTATGTCATTTAAACCTTGATGCAGATGAGCTAACAGTTATAGGATGGGGACACTCAACAAGGCATGAACCCAACAATGATCCAAACACACGTCTGTGCTCTCATGGTGAATTGTAGCCTCACAACATCATGAAGGCTCATTTTTATGCTATGTGATTTGAGAAAAATCACTGAAAGTTGATTAATCCACTGTACTTTATGTGCTCTGCAACAATCAACCAACTGCCTCTAATGGGATATTTGGAGGTTGAGATTTGCCGCCTTTGGAAACTTTGTGAACCTGTCGTCTCTGTTAGCCTCTGATCCTGTAGCATCGGTGACAATGGTTCGCTCACAGAAAGTTTTTATTTAATCAGTTTTTTTATATAGTGCCAAAAGAACAATTTGGTAACATGCTGTGAAAGTGGATTTTAATGTCTGTCAAGTGTTTTGCATGTTTCTCCCCATTAACTACAAATGCTATTCACCATTTTCCAAAGAATGCTTCAAGTTGAGATTAAAGTTAAATAATTTAATTTTAAAACAACATGGACAAAAAGTCCTTAAAGTGCTTAGAAAAGTATTAATTTCAACTACTATGCCACAAGAAGTGGGCAACTACAGTACAGTGCAAAGGTTTTAGGCTGGTGTGGAAAAATGCGGTACCGTAAGAAGGCTTTCAAATGTTACTGTTATGTTAATAGAATATATTTATCAATTAAACTGAACTAAATGTAAAATGAACAAAAGAAAAATCTAAATCAACCTGTCTGCCTGGGAGAGACCTTGCTGATGCAGTATAACCACTTTGTGTCTTGTTGCTGTGCGCAGTCTTGCCATAGTGTATTGCTTTTGACACTAAACTGTCTTCAAAAACCTCACCCTGTTAGCAGAGTTTGGCTGTTCCTCACTCAACTGATTCTTCTACAAAGCCATTTCAGTTAATGACCGTTTTTCAACCCAAGTTTTGATTTTATGATCATTAGCAACTGTGTGGTACAATTCTTCAATCACAGACCTGACAAGATGCCTACAAAATCCCTGACTTTGTGCAAGCTTACCTACAAGATTTTTTTTAAACGGAAACAAGAACCATTAAAAGCAAACATGGATGAAGTGAGAAGTGAATTTGGCTGTTTCCAGTATTATTGAGGCGGACCGTCAACTCACAAATCTAAGATGTTGGACTGTCTTGAAAGCATCAACATTGAAAGTTTCCCTGCTAGAAACTAAATTACCATGCACTTACTATCCATTGCATTAAGATCACGTAACTTTAATGCTTACAGCGATGGCTCTCAGAGCTCAACCAAGTTTTAGATCTTTGGAAGTTTGTTTTCATACCTTGATAAGATCCAATGCCTGCCTGAAAGGTAGGAGACTAACAAAACCTTATTTGGCCTGCTTTGGAAAAAAGTCAGTTGTCTGCTTGACTTAAAACAGGGGTACAAGTGCATTTACTAGTTAAATGGGATAAAAATGTTGTTACAGGAATGAAGTGTCATTAGTTTTTCAGTCACAATAAAGGTTTTCTCTCCCCCGAGCCGTCCACCCCGGTCAGGAGACAATCTGTAGTTTGTCAAGCTAAAGATTCACACACAGAGACATTCAAAAAGAGCTGGAACGTTTCTCATGATTTGATTGACTTTATTTGTAAGGCACCAGAAGTCCTTCCTTACTGCAGAACATTTCATATTATTTATAGTAAATGTTTGTTGTACTTTTTTATAGTTTCTTTTTTTGTTTCAATGAAGCTATGATTTCAGACACAAAACATTTTTTTGCCAAAGTACACACTTTCAGGTTTTACATTATGCACAAAATAAGTATTTAAAAAAAGACCTTTACAAAGCTCAAAACGCTTACAATGCTTCACGCTATGGGGGCAAAAAGTTGGTAAGGTAGTATGTGGCAAGGGACTAAAAGGGATGGGGTGGGGGGGGGGGTCAGAGAAGAAGAAAAGGGTCAAAGGGCAAAAGGGCAATGTACTGCAGTTTCCCCCCTGGTGTCACATCAGTTTTGTAACACAATAACACAAGAATCATCCAGGACAGACAAGAAAAGGTGCAGCTATATACACATAAAGCTTTCTATGTATAACTGTATACGGAGGCGAGCACCTCCAACTACTTTAACAAATACATAGAATTTCATTTGTATGTTTATAACGTCAGCTTTGTAATTCTCGTTCTAGTTCATATTGATTAATATTTCAAAACAAAGAGGCAAAAACCCCAAAAAACAAGTGCATCGATCACAGTAAATTTGGACCAAACAGAAAAAAAATCAATCTTGGTTCCCCCGCAGACATGCATGCATTGATGTGTGTGTGTGTGGGTCGCTTTGTCTACACGCTCTGCATTTCACTACGACAAGTACGGTATGTAGCTAGATACATACAGTATGTGGCTAGATGGGAGGGCGATGCTTAATTCACAAGCAGTGATGGCATGTAAGCTTTAGTTGAAGTAAGAAAGGGAACGCACTTCAAATCTGTGGTTTATAATCAACGACCAAACCTGTACAGCTGTTTATACACACCTCGTCTATGTATTCACATAAACTCACTACAATTGGCATCATTGAAAGTGTCATCCCACCACCAGCATGTTATCTGAACTTTTAGGTGCATGATGGTGTTTTAATCTGAATGCCGTGACATGCAATTTTTCTCTTTCTGAATGACTTAAATGCTAAAATGTGCTTTGTCATCGTCATGCCAGAGATTTAAAGTTTAGTGTTTTTTTCCCCCAAATTAGGGTCAAGGATTGTTTATTTCTAGAATGAAACTATTCATCACTCAGTGTAGCCGTTAAAACAGAGAGGGGAGGTTAAGAAAGTGTGTGTGTTTCTGTCTCTGTGTGTGGGGTTTGTATCAAAACAACTTCGTACACAGGCTGTCTTAACGCTCAGACAAACACAGGTCGTCGCCATCGGCTTGCAGTCGATCAAATAATCTTTGAGGGCAGACAGCACCAAGGTCAGATATTCCAGTACCGCTGAGGTTTGTAGAAAGAAGACATTTAAGGGGGCCATTTTGGATGCTGCTAGACCCGTTAAACCAACACCCATAGTCCACCAACACAGGTGTTTTCTTTAATATTGCCTGGTTAGACCTCTTCTTCTGCCTGAGTACAAGCTGTGCTTGACTGATATCTCCCACACACTTCTAGGGGAAATCAGGACCGGGAAACTCTGAAAGCTCTGATTTATCTTACTTGCCCCTTAGTAACAGAAAAGTGCATGAAAACCAAATGAACATGAACGGCTCACGCCAGCCAAAGTTTATTATGAAGTAACTAAGCCCCAGGAATTAAATGGGGCATTAGCCTGCAACAACCTGGGGGCGTTTTAACCAGAGAGCCACCAGGACAACCTGGATGTGGGAATGTTTTGAGGGCACTCAAACATTATAAACATTACTGAGTTCTGATACTCAAATAAAAAGGCAGAGGGTATATGGAGTGCCACAGGTAGCAAATACTTTTGAACACAGCCAGAGTTTGGTGACATCACATTATTCTCAGCATGGTCTCACCCAACTTCCACTTGACTAGAGGCCTATTCAGCAAGGTAATTGAAAACAGCTGAGTAGGTGTGCAGGACCTGAGGGTTTTTTTTACTCATCAGAGCTGTGGAGGACACTTGTGCTTCATCTGTGTGATCTGTACTGATTTCATTTTGTTAGATCATGGAGTTAGATCGTATGTATAATGTAGTGTTAAGTCTGATATGTGACAGACCTGTATATGTACAGTGAATCAAAATATACAGTATTTAAATCTGAATTTATAGACCGATCAAAAAAGCAAAAGGTCCAGTTGCGTTTGTTTCACACGGACACGTTCCTTAAAATAAATCAAAGACTGTTTCTTAAGAGCTGGATCATGACAGGGACTGGGACCGATCGCATGCAGAGATTAATGTCACCAGTCTAGTCTCTGTATATTAAGTTTGTACACACAGAGTGGATAAATAAGCCATTCCCCTTGTGACACAGCCTGCACTCTGTCATTGTCCAACCCTTGTTTTGCTCAGGCCTGAGCTCACTGAGGAGAGGATTCCTCAAAGACACACACTGCCCTCTGCTGTCAAACACACAACATGCACACTCGATCTCCCCTCTGTGCCTGCTCGAATATTTGTGCACATGAAAGATGAATGAGGTGATGGGAGGGTGCAGGAGTCAAGCGGCATTGCTGTTCATTTAATAACTGGTGAAAACATTGTCTTTCAGTTAAGGTGCTTGGCAGATTTATCTAACGTACCGCACAGGGTCAGGCAAGGATCGTGAGTAGGGGACATTATTTACCAAAGTTGGTTCGTTATCCAGTCAGATGGCTCTCAGCATGAAATTTGCTCTAAGAAGGTGCTTTTCTTTTCTACAGATAAATTTAGGATAATACCCAACATCTTTAGTTTGTTGGCTGCAGATGTCGTTGCATTATATCAATTCTGCAGCAGTTTTTAGTTTGGGAATGTGTGTAGCTTTAGGGAGGTTTCTCTCTTCATGAGAAGCATGAGGGCACTAAACACAGATATGATTCATAACAATCCACCGTTTAAACTCAAAGCCAACTTTTTGCTAGCAATGAACACCTGTAATCTGAACTGCCCAGAAATATCAACACTGTTTATCTCTGGTGATACCTATTTCTTAGGAAAATTAAGTTTCTAGGAATCCGTGTTGCAAGTTTTACAGCCTGCCAAAGACTCCCTGTTTAACATTTAACATGTTTTGAACACCTAAAGTACTGAGAGTTCAGTCTCACAGATCAGTCCTGCATGACAAGGACCCGCTTAGAACAGAGGCGCGAGGTGGGGGAGAGTGGGAGGTAGAGAGGCACGGAGGGGGAATAAAAACAAAACAGAAACTAAACAGGAATAAGAACTGAGAGACAGAGCAACAGGGACGGAGGGAGGAACAGAAATAGAAAGTTGTCCTGATAAAATACAACAAAAAAAAGAAACAGTATCGGAAGAAAAGACACAGAAGAGAGAAACACTCTGATGGTGGTAAAGAGGTGGGAGGATAAAGAAACAACCCAAGTATGGTAATTATGAAGCGATCTGGGCTAGTCTGACATGAGCGGCAGGTGTCAAAGCTCATGGGAGTTGGAAAGGGGTCTGGAGCTGGAGCTGTGGTGATGGGATTGAAGCCCATGTTAGCTAAGGTTAGAGAGAGGGAGACCAGGGGAGAGGCTGTAGGCCAAAGGGGGCTCAGATCTGGGGATTCAGGTCTCTGGATAAAAACAGAGCTGAATGGGGGACACCATCTAATCAGACTTGTCTCCGTCCTCCTCGCGGTGGCTGTCAACTCCGTCACGTGACGCTTTCTCCTCCTTGGCCAGCTGGGCTTGGGAGGCCAGCAGGGAGGAGAGAGAGAAGAGACCGGAGGAGGTGGTGACGGCGGGGAGGGTTGGCTGGCTCAGGCCCAGCGGCAAAGGGGTCATGGGCAGGGCCAGGCCCTGGAGCTGAGACAGCTGGTGAGCCTGGAGCTGCTGCTGCATGGAAGGCAACCAGACACAACTTAGACACAGTAGGATAGACCCAGCACACAAATCACTGCAAAACACTGAGGGAAATGCAAATCTGTAATGCACAGACCTATTGCAAATGATGGTTAATATATAACCCCACAGCGCTATTAGAGCCAAAGTGCTAATAGCTCAGCCTCAATAGCATAGATGGAAGGCACATCATAGCTAAAATACATACTCGGTAGGAGATGGAAAATTGCCAGCACACATAACTTATTTATAGAAGATACAATTTTCAATATATACAACACCAAGAAAACAAGTGAGAGGGGAGAACACAGTATAAAAATGGTAAAATAGTCTTACAGAGGACAGACATGGTCGAAAATAAAACACATGTACATTTCATTTTAATGTATAGGGTGACAAATAGTTAATGCCAAGCCTGTGGATTTTCATCACTCCCTGTTGCTCACACACACAACATGATGACACATCTGTGGGTTGATTTTATGACAATCCTGACTGACAGCGTCTAACAGCCTTAGTTTCCACACGCTACACCCACAAAGTCAACAGCTCTGCTTCCCATTCAGAACCAGCGCTCAAATGCCCTCTGTTCTTCAGGTGTATAAAATATGCTATTAGCGGCTAACAAAGTAAGATACTGATGGATGAATTGTGTGGCTCCCTGCACTGAGGAGACAGGTCCAGTACTAAAACAGGCCCCTGTAGCCCCTGTATCTAAAGCAGTAGACACAAAGACAAAAGCAAGGCACCTCTCTGAAACATGCATCACAGTGATGGAGTGGCTAAGCTAGCTAACACCAGACCCATAGTAGAATGATGGAGTGGCTCAGCCAGCTAATACTAAACCTCTCGTAAATGATGAAGTAGCTAAGCTAGCTAGTACAAGGCTTATAATGATAAAGTGTAGTTGGCTAATGTTAGAGTCACAGAGATGAAAGATTGCAGCTAGCTTGGTTAATGCCATATTGATTTAGTGTTTTAACTAGCTAGCTAATCTTACGATTAGCGAAACTGTGCTTAGAGTGGAGGTTATGATCCCGTTTATCTGTAGATGGGAGTATTTACTACTTCCACGCCTAAGGAGAATGATTAAAAGGCAAACACAATGAAATTTAAAGACACAATATACTGATTTTCACATAAAAAAGCCTGTAAAAAGGGTTTTATAATCTTCTGTGGGTCTGGAGGAGCTTTCCAAAATTTGAGAATCATGATGATGTTATTGTTATGTGATTTTTTTTTCAAATTATTTATATATTTAAAAAGATTGTACTACCAGTTTTATATATGTTTTAATATATAGCCAACTTATAAATAAGAACACTTATAAATAAATATAAAATGCCAATACATAAAGGTGATTAAAAATAAGATAGAATAAGTGGTAATTATCAATAATTGCATCATAAGACCCTCAGGTGGGGCTGTGGCTGGAACATCATACCCTTATGATGGAGTTCATCTCTGGGGGGGTGACCTGCTTGGCCCTCTCTATGGCTGCCAGGACCTGCTGCTGGTGCTGGAGATGGTGGGTGAGGGGTGAGTGTGAGAGGGGGTGAAGACGAGGGAAGGAAAGTGAGCGAGACAATAAAAGCGAGACAGAAACAAGGGGAGGAGAGAGGTGGAGAGGTTAGATCAATATCAATTGTCACAACAAAGACCTGACAACCCTCTCTGGTGATGCATCCCACCCTCCGGCCATTCAGCTATTCATCCAGTCACACACACACACACACACACACGCCTTGTGTGACACTGGTGAATGGATGGTTGGCTGGTGTGCTGTAATAGGTGGAGGTCAACGGCCTGGTTGGCAGATAAGAGCATGGCTTATCTGAATCACACAACCATTTATTATGCTGACACACACAAACACACACATGTATAAAGAAAAGAGGAGTGGGATGGAGGAGGTGGTGGTGGTGAAGGAAGGAGGGATGAAGGGAAGGATGGAAGAGTAGGAGGAGGTCAAACAGGGAGGGTGAGGGAAAGCTGGGAGGACAGACTGAATGTGGCAGAGGAGAGTGGGGGAGGGAGGAATAAAGCAAAAGTGAGGTGGAAAGGAATACGGGAAGCGAGTGATGATGAATGACGGGAGGAGGGAAGTGGTGAGGAGAGAAGGAGGGAGGGACGCTGAGTGAGGGGTCATGGAGGTAGAGAGGTAATGAAGCGGGAATGAGGGTGATCTCATTCCAGGATGTAAGGAATAGGGCTGAGGGTCAGAAGGTTAGTGACGTCTTTGTGTGTGTGTGTGCGCGCTTACCTCCTGAGACAGGTAGGGGAGGACTTGTGCGCAGATCCCGTTCAATCTCTTCACTATCTCAGCCTGTGGAAGGAGAGTTTATTAGTTAAAGCACAATACCGGTGTTAGTCTAAATTTATTTTATTGGCAACAAATCCTGTGAAAAGAATGAAACTAACACTTTATTAGTCTCAATACCTTCCAGCGTCTCTACCCTGTCTGTGGCACTCAGCCTAGTCATTCTTATTTAGGATTGTAACCATATAAACTTGTCACAAATGTATAGTTTTATGTCAAAAAATGTTCTAAATAGTTTGTAAATAGCTGGGCACTGTGAGGCAAACGTGTGGGAGGACTATTTTCAGATGCTGATGAATACACATTTGTTGCTCTATTGAGTGTTTACAGCAGCAGGACAGTGCCCATGTTCATTGTAATGAAGGATACCCTCAGTGCAACAGTATAGGTCACTGGTTTGTCTTTACACACCCTTAGTTCTCACACACACACACACACACACACACACACACACACACACACACAGGTGTTTCCACTTATGATGCCTGAGGAGATCTCATCTCAGCAGTGTGGGTGTGTACAACCGGTGCTTGATTGACGGCCCCCTCCTACTCGTCAGATCTGTTGCACCATTATCGCTGGCTGTGCCAGAATGGCGCTTACAATGTAACAGCAAGGGTGGGGAAAACAGAGACTGTGCCTTCTGGGTTTTAGAGCGCAACCTCAGGCCTTTTTATAACGTCAGACATTTTGACATATATAATAAACATAATAAATAATAAAATTAATGATGACTGAATTCTGTAGCCACATACCTTACGCTAGGGCTGGACGATATTGCCAAAAATGTTATCACGATAAAAAGTTTCATATCTTTCCATATCAATAATTATCACGATAAGTATCAAATCGTTATATCTTTTGAGTTTAAAGGCTTTTGCTCCTCAGTGAAAGTTGAAGAAACCTTATGGTTAATTGTTGTTTTCACTCTTTATACCAAACTTTTTTTCTGTCCTTTTTCCTCAACAAAATAAACATCTTGGTAAAAAAAACAACAGTCCTAATTCACGTGTGATTCAAGTGAATCTAATCAAACATTTATTGAACATTTGTTATATTTTTATTGAAAAAAATTATATCGCGATAATTATTGTTATTGTCCAGCCCTACCTTACGCCGTAGCCTGACACTCACCTCCCCAAAAATTTTGTTACACGTTGCTGCAATTCAGATTGCATGAACTGTGATTGGTCGGCTTACTACTCCGTGCTTTGAAGCCAATTTTACGAGTGGCCAAGCAAGGTGCTTTAAAACAGTGGATACATTTTTTGGAGTTTCACAACGTCATGTTTCACTATAAGTATTTGATCCATTGGATCTGATAACATTTGGAAGGTCTAGAAGAGCCTGCAAATATTATTTTACCACCATTCAAGTTATCGGCGGGCTAAACCAGAAGTTAGCCAGCTTGGCTGGTGAAAGTCAACACAGTGGAAAACAGAAATCCCACCGCCAACTAGCATTTTGGCATGTAACTGCAGAGCAGACACAAACACACAAGTATTAATGCTCACAACGGCGTCGCTATGTGTGCGGACTTGACACAAAAGTATAAATTGGCCTTTACTGGGACACTCAAATAGAGCAGAGTGATCTTTAATGTTATTAGTAAAACCTGTCCTTTTCCTGCTCTCACCAGTCAAAATGACTGCTGTGAAAAAGGTCTATTGATTACAGTATCTATTAGTACTATAGTTACATCACAAAATTCCCAGCATAGCTCCACCCAACTTCTACAAAGGTTGATTACAGGTCTTATCAAGAGTAATTGAAAACAGCTATGTCAGGACTTTTGACAGTTTCGGGATAACAAAGGAAGGAAGGAGGAGGAAACTATATCAGGCTCTGGCTAGAGTAGTAGTAGTAGTAGTAGATAAAACACAGGACTCCAAACTGCGGCCAAATGCGACCATTTTTTCATACAGTGCAAGTTTTTTTTTTTTTCACCTACTCGCACATGAGCGACTTCCGATTTTTTCCCACCACATGTTGCAAAACAAGGAGGGAGCGAGTCTGCACCGAGTGCTGTTTTGGCCTGCTGTTAATTGTCAACTTGATTAGTGGCAGCGATGATAGAGCAAGCTTTTTAAAAAAAATAATATAGCAAGCAGGAGTGTGTTCTTGTCTCTTACTTTCTCCGATTTCCTGCCAATTATACGTTGGCGACTGTTAATTTATCTGTGTTAAGAACGTCCACGCAGCTGGCCTCATGTGTTAGCATTTCTGTGCGTGTCTTTTCAGACTGCTTGAATATGCGGTACAGTCTATGTATACGCTCCTCATGTGAACAGACACTGCTCTGTGGGTAGTAACCATGGCAACGGCTTCTGTGCACTGCTGAATCTCTGCCAATCTCTAAGTTGTTTTCTGGTTGAAAATACAACTGTATTTTCTTTATAGGCTAGAAAACATTCAAGTATATTTTCTAGAGGTTATTGAAAGATAGATGAGTATTTTGCGGGGTATAGTAGAGCTTTTTGGACATTTGTGTTATAGTCCTACTTACTTTCATAGCTGTAGCTTATGCTCAGACTCAGTGAAGGTGTGTGTGTGAGACGTTATTTGGTACTTTTGATGATGATCACCAATGACTGATTGTTGAATATAAAGATTATCATTTGAACATTTGAGCAAACTCTGTATATCTCTGTTACATCAACAAATGGCGGTAGTCTATAAAATTAGTGGTCTGGTGATTTGCATGAACAGAGTGGCCTGGGATGGAGTTTTATGTACCAGTACCAATTGTACCAGTCCGCCCCAGGCTGAGGGCGTTTACATGGCTTAGATTAGCAAAAACACCACCACTATGAGCTGTATCTACTGCACTAGAGGTGGTCAACAACATGTAGAGAAAACTAAGTTTTCAGTTAGGGGCTACAGTGCTCCAAGTAAAAGAAATTTAGGCTGGAGCCCTGAAACGTGTTAGTGGATCAATTTGTTGTTGGTTTTCATGCAAAAGACCAAAACCAACTCATCTCCTCATCATGCACATTCCCTATCTTTCTCACATACAGGTCTATTATCACATTTGGTTGGTAATCATCCAATCCATCTGAGATATGCAAAGCAGCAGTAATTGTGTTAGGGCCTAATTTGTGGCATGATGAGGAGAGAGGGGCCCTTCTACCAGTCATTAGGCATGCAGAGCACAGCTCCCCATCAAGCGCTTCACTCCTATCCGCTCATCATTACACATACACACTCCCTGACATATCTAAAATGTCTCTCTAAAATGTCTCTATGGGACTCGCTCCATGCTAACTATGCTCTCCCTCTTTTTCAGTGCCCTTTATGCCTTCTTACTCTTTTTTTCCTCCAACTAAGCTTCTGTCTCGTCTTTTTATCTGTGCTCTCTATTATCCTCCTCTCTGTGTCTATCCCTCAGCTTTTGCTATCTGAACGCTTCTTTCTCTCTTTTGTCCTCTCTATACATTTTACTCTTGCTTCTTTCTAGCATTCTTCAAGTGCTACAGGAGCGCACATTCACAGACAACAGCAATGTGTGTGCAAATAAAACTTGTGTAATATAAAACTGGCTAGGAAACTGGACAAATACTTCAAGGATTTACAACTGATAGAATTCATTACTGTTGGAGATGTCTTTGCTGCCTTTTGCCAATTTAAATAAGCTTTATCTTCCGTGATTTGAAAATGTCGACATAAAAAGGGAACGCAAACACAGAGACAAAAATGTGTTCAAGTTGATTTAAATGTGTTTCAAGGAAGCATGGAAGGCAGCCTAAACAAACCGAACATTTCACAGACTTCCTCACAGTGTCCTGCTTTTGTCCCTGAATGAGCAATGGAGTGTCTCCTATTACTGCTTCCTGCCAGGAACATAACAGGACATGATACGTGTACATCATTTTCTAAATACTTCAAAAACAGTGAAAACCTTAGAAAAAGACAAAAAAGAAGCACCTTCTTTGCACTTTAAAATGCCACATTTGAATTTGAATCACACGCACATTGTACCTAGTCACAAAATCTGGAAACATTAGTAGAAATTAAAATACATTTAATCAAGTACTGCTCTTAAGTCAAATTACTTGTACTTTAATTAAGCATTTAACTTTTGTGCCCCTTTATGTGCCTCCTTCTACTTCACTACATTTCAGAAGGAAATAGTGTACTTTTTAGAGCACTACATTTATCTAACACTTATAGTGACTGGGGCAAATTAACCAGTAAATTTTACAAACATGTGTGGAGCTTCAAAAAACTATGATGCATTATTATTGATGAAACTACCAAACTGTATTTAAGTAATCCAAATAAGCTCCAACTCGGCCAGCTACACGATTAAATTGCTGCTTACAAGTAAAAACATTAGTTAGGGTCAACTTTGCATCATGAGTACTTTTACTTGCTTTTACTCAAGTAAAATTCTGAGCGCAGGGCTTCACTTGTAATGAAGTATGCCTAATGGCAACGACTGCTTGACAAGATGATGGTACATGATTTAGACATACAATGAAAGAGCCTACACTATACAGTGTTTCCCATTAATTAAGCTTGCACGCTCACACACTTTGGGATCTGACTCGAGACAACCTTTTTTCTTTTGAAGTAACTACGGTAACGTTAATGGCCTTTTTCTGTCACTCGTTTGTGAGAAGGAATGAAGCTAGCCGCGCTAGTGCACACGTATTCAAGAATTTGTGGTAAATCCACTGAAATTTACCGGTGCGAACTGACAGGCAGGTTAGGGACATTTTCTTTTTCTCTCTTTACAAAGACAAAGAGAGGCCATGAAGTCTTCATGTTACGCAATACGAGAACCACATACAACATAATTTATCAAACTGGGTTGGACTTGATGATTTTAGCACGAGGATACACATGTGACAATGTCTGGTTTTCAAAATAAGGTGTCTTTACAGTGTGGAAATAAGAATAATTGAATTATATTCACAAAAAGTATTAAACATATTACATGTGTCCATTAAAAGTAATGAAGCAAAAAAAACAACAACAATAAAATGTTAAGGAAATTACTTATTCTATTATCCATTCATTGATCTAGCATTGCTGGAAAAACATGAAATAAATTTGTTGACTTTTGTTGCCTTTTCATCACCATTTATAGCTATACAATGGATTTATGATTCAATAGTTTACTATAGCGCAACACTGTTTACATGTGTACAAAGTTCTTCACAGATATGCCCCCAGATCCCCCTGAGAGGGTCTGAGGCCCACCCACCATAGTCTCTTAAAATCCTGTGGGAAACACTGCTATATACTATGTAATAAAAAAAACATACAGATGCAAGAGTTATGTTGTCAAACGGTACACATATTCAAGACTAAATGTAGAGGAAGAAAAACAGGATGAGAAAACAGAACAACAGAAAGACAAAGAGGAACCAGCAACAATACAGCTTCATTCAACATATTCCCAGTTCAATCCACAACGCAACCTTGCTTCTCCTCACCAAGACAAAACAGAGAGAGCAGACAGAGTGGAGAGGCATTTTTTGAATTGGGTAGGACAGAGTGATCAAGAGGGAGCTATTGAATGTGAGAGAGTGCGAGAGAGAAAGAAAGAGAGGGAAATAGAGACAGAGGTGGAGAGGGAGGAGGACCAGCAGAGGAGGAGTAGGGGGGGGGACTGGCTTTGCACAATAGGCCTAGACATGAATGCTCCTCGACACTCGTTTCCACACATCCCCTTCAATTTCAACCCTCTAATGGAACTAGAGATTCTCCGCACCCACTCACATTGTGCACAAAGCAAGCACGCACACACACACAAAAACAGGGGCACGAGTGAACAGAAACACAATTTTTATGAACATCTGCCACTAACACTCACAAACAAATATACAAGCATATGCGCTAACAGAGGAAGACGCGCGCACACACACACACACGCGTGCAGGCAGTCAATAAAAACACATGAGCAAATACAATGTCATACACACAGACTACATGACACACACCTACCTACCTACAACACACACACACACACACACCTACAACACACACACACACAGCCACACTTGTGACTGTAAATTTCATCCCTGTCAGATAAAGGAAAAGGCTGTGATGAACTGCACACATCAGACTCAGTGTTTGTGTGTGCTTGCCCGTAAAGGACTGCATGTGTGTTTGTGTGTTTTCCCTGCATGCGTTGCAGAGCCTGTCTTGTGCTTCCTACCTCAGTGTTTGTGTGGGTGGATATATTTGAAGGTTTTAAATCATGGAAGCTGCTACTTCTGTGTGTGTGTCTGTGTGTGTGTGTGTGTCTCCATTTGTCAAAGCATACTCCGTACTTCCAATATGGCTGTCAGTGTGTGCCATCAATCATAAGACAGTGTGCGTGTTTGTGTGTGTGTGGACAGGCAGCGCCAGACGAGGTCACCGATAAGGGCTGGCCCTTCAGAGGCCCATCGCTCTCTCCTTCCTACAGGCTGAGCATAAATTACTCCCCCAGCTTCAGCCACACAAACTGATATATGGATATCGGCTTCTCACCACTGCCTACCTGAATGAGGGCTTCCTTTTTTTTTTCTTTTTTAAAATTGCTAACTGATTTTTATAATCTTCAATGCTTTTCAAGATTTAGGGAGGCTGCTACTATGATTTCCTACTGATAAATGATGAAGCTGTAGCAGAGGACATTGCCACATCAATATTCACATTGTGTGACATGACCATGCGGCCAAAGCTCTACAGAGACTAAATTTTCTAAAGACACATGCTCACTAGCACCATGGGAGCATACAGAGTGAACTAAAACTGATTTGGAAACGGCAGAAAAGCTAACCCATCGGCGTCTGCATTTTAAACAGAGCCTCAGGTGACATCACTCAGATGTCTCTTAACGCTCCCAAAGTGATGGGAGATTATCTCTGCAATTCACACCTGCCAATCAGCGAGCTGCAGGTGTGCAGCGGGAGAGTGGGGTTGGGAATCCACAGCTGTGTTTGCATCAACAGAGTAACAAAGTGTGAGGAGTTATTTTGGACGTTCAGGGATCTGAAAGTAAGTAAAAGACTTCCTTTTCTTGTTGTTTTGTATTTATGTTGTAGAAGAAGTGACTGGCAGGTGAAACACCTCTAAGGTCTTGATGGCCATGAAAGCCAGGTGAATCGTCAAACAGCTGCGATGACTGCCTGTGATGAAGGACTGGTAAATGTTGAAACTTCATCCAAACACCAAATGATTATAATTAAAATGATGTTGTCTGAACCACTAATGACGGTCTGAAGTAAAAACAAGCAAACAAACACAAAACACTCACTTCTGTATTCTAAATTAATGTTGGATGAGCTCAATAAATTTGGCAGGGTACTCTGTTCCTGATTGCGACGACAATTTGTTGTGAAATTGCGGTAGCTATTATTTGAGGCTCTTGCTGGTTTCTCCGTAGCATTTGCCACAGTAGAAACAGTTTGAAAGAAAATATTTCTGATGGCCATAACATAACCCAAGTGTGTGACACAGGAGACTCCTGTGTTTGTAGAAAACATTCAAATAGGAATTTTCCGTCACCTGTAGCTTTGATTACTTTGCTACTCTAACTGGTGAAAATCACTTACAGCTTCATCTTGTGAGTCAGTCATTTGCTCACTTAGGGCTTTCAGCTTAAAGACTTCACATGCTGCATACAAAATGCATACAGAAATTAGTCTCAGGCATACTGGTGCAGAGAAATATGGAACATTTACCTTTTTTCACAGTCTACACTGGTACACAGAACACAAGCACAGCAGACCAACAGCTGTTTTTCAACAACAGCAACAGACACCTGGAGTTCATTTTTCTGCCTTAGCTCCATATCAAGGTTATTATAGTTTGGGATTTTTCATCAGTTTTTATTTTTATTTCGTTTCGACTTTTTATTTTAAATCTCAGTTTAGTTTTAATTAGTTTTTAACATGGGTTGGCTATTTTAGTTTTTATTTTTTCAAAATGCTTAGTTTTAGTTTAGTTTTTATTACGGGTGGGCATAGATTAATTTTTTTAATCTAGATTAATCTTGAAATTAATCTAGATTAATCTAGATTAAAATGGCTCATTT
>JAPMOB010244642.1:0-47861 GCA_029875015.1 Lepomis gibbosus | reverse complement strand
CTCGAGTCCTCACTAAGACCAAAAAGGTGGATCACATCACTCCAGTTCTGAGGTCTCTACATTGGCTTCCTGTATGTCAACGAATTGATTTCAAAATCCTGCTGTTAGTTTACAAAACACTAAATGGTTTAGGACCAAAATACATTTCTGATCTTCTGCTTTGTTATGAACCATCCAGACCTGAGAGGTCTGGATGGTTCCCAGAGTCAAAACTAAACAAGGAGAAGCAGCGTTCAGTTATTATGCTCCGTAGCCTAGGCTATATGTGGAACAAACTCCCCTCCCAGATAACTGCAGGTCTGCTGAAACTGTCAGTTCTTTTCAATTAAGACTGAAGACTTTTCTTTTTACCATAGCTTTTAATTAAATACTTAAGATTTGTATTTTTATCGATAACTTACACTGCACTGTAACTTTTACTGTCCTGTTTCTTTTTCTTCCTTCTTAGCCTTTTATTAGATTTTTAAACTGTTTTTTTGTTTGTTTGTTTGTTTGTTTTTGTTTTTGTTTTTGTCTTTATATATTTCCCTGTTGCTTTTATGTTTTATGTAAAGCACTTTGAATTACCTTGTTGTTGAAATGTGCTATACAAATAAACTTGCCTTGCCTTGCCTTATGCCAGGGCCCAATCCCGATGTCCCCCACACAAAAATGGTGCTTTCAGACAAACCGCGAATTTTCGCCTCGACGCTTTCCTAGCGTGAATACATTCGTTGCAAGTGTTCACACACAACGCCAGAAGGCGATTTTAACTCACCGCCTCGAACGCTCTAACTCTAAATAAGAAAAGTGTGGGCATCATGTTTTTCATGTATTTCTTGAATTAAATGATCTCCTTCTATCAAAGACTTGCATTAGGATGCTTGTGTTACATCAAGCCTTTACATTATGGGCCTATAGTGAGACATTGTTACATGGCGACAGATATCTACTAACGAGGGTTTTGTCATCAACCACATCGGAAGAATCAATTAAGTTCTGCCAGTTGACATTTTGTTGATTTTGTAAAAGCAATTAAACTGTGACAATGTGGATTAAACGAGTTAGCAAACACCACCTGGTGAAAAAGTAGGAAGTTAGGACAGCTTAACAGTTATCCTAAAGTTTATTTAAGATTTTACGAAGTTAGTAGGCCTATGCTTCTGTAACACACTATCTAAAGTTAGGAAAGGAATATTGACTTAGGAACTGTTAATCTGTAATGGCCTTTTCCTAAATCAGTTCTTAACCCTTGTTGCCATGGTTACCAAGCAGTTAAGATAGGATCTGCCGGTTAGGAAGTATCTGTAATACGGCCCCAGGTCTCCAATGGCAGTGGAAAGGAGAGGTTAATAAAGAGCCTTGCACCACACAAAAATTACTTTATCTAACTGTACAAACATAACAAATCAAATGCACAGAGATGACTTAGTGACAGCTGCCCTTCAGCAAGGCACTCTATCCTACAGGAGGAAACTACACATCTCCAGCTGTGGATCTTCTTAACTGTGTGAAATAAGCCATTTTAACACGCAGTGATCTACGTGTGGCTGTGTGTGGAGAGGTTTCAGGACCTGAGCTGGGATTATGGGCTAGGTCATACTTAATTAACAAGGCCCTATTAGACTGTGACCATAGTAACCACTGGATTACACAGATTAGAACTGATGCCTTGAGTTAGTGTTACGACTCAGAGAAAGGCTTTTGACAAAAAAAAGATCTGATATAATCAAAGGATTCAAGGATTTGTGAAAACAAACATTACCTTTATTAAATAGGAAATATGGAAGGAACTGATTTCTTCCATAAATCAACTCGATTCTTCCTTATACCCTAAACTAAAACTAGCCACACAGACATCATGCCATGAAAACAGCAGAGCCTGACCCCTCAGAACACAAAAAACAACAACTAGAAAAACAAGAGACCATAATCACCAGCTTCTGCAGCTGAGATTCTCTCTTTATTGTTTTTTTCCTTAATAAGACCAGAGTAGACACACCTGAAGGAAGAACAGAGGACATCATTAGTCAATCATAACCAGCAGTGTGTGGGGGGGGCATGGAACAGTCAGTCAGCTCTTCTTTGTTGTTCCCACCTCTTCTTTTGTCTCAGAGGACAAAAACACAAAATGGGGCAAAACAGCATACAGAAAAATACAGCAGACATCAAAGTCCGGCTGAATTTTTCCCAAACTTTTTGAAGACAGCGACTCACAATTAATTTATTAATACCTGAGGCAGACAGAGACATCAGAGAATGTTGTATGCGAGAGGCTAGGAGATTTCTAGTTTATCTCCCATGTTAAATCAGAAGGGTGGCCCGGATGCATATTTTTAAAAAACCTTGGACTCTGTGAACCTGTGACTCCGACTGGAGTTATTGGGTTGTTTGTCATCTGCCACTTGATTTCTCATTTTAATTGTTTGGTCTATAAAAATGTCAGAAAAGAATTAGATTAAAGAAGACTGATACCACTCTCGTGTCTGTGCACAAACATATAGGCCTAACTAGAGCCAGCAGGTGGTTAGTTTAGCTTAGCACAAGGACAGAAAAGATGGGGCTCCATTTAGCTGCTTCAGTTTTAGCATCCTGGTACCACGGTATGCTGGTTCACTGTCACACTTTAATGCAACACTTTCAAAATGTCTGTTGTGTAAAAAAGGCATAATTTCTATCTTATACATACACATTCATAAATGTTATTAAATTAAATAATGACAATGAACCTGGAAAACACTGAAGCACACACCTGGATTTTGGGGGAATAGTTCAATTCACATGTAACTGACTGTAATCGCTCCATTCTTCTGCTATGACTTATGAAAAGCACTCATCCTCTTGCTTACATGCATGTGAGGATCTGGATTAGACTGTCTTGACAGACACAGCAGGTGCAGGTGTGCACTCCTTTACATCTGTTTGCCTGTGAGTTTATTTGTGTACCACAAACCAGCTTTTGCTTGTCTCCATCTGTCACTGAGCTCACTAGCGTCTGTCAGCATCAATCTCCATCACACTGATCCAAACTGACTCAATTAGCCAGTGCAATGGATGCTCCTTGTCACGGTTTCCCTCTTGTTGTGTCATTCTCCGACCCCACACAAAGCCATCTCCAGGGGAGGAGATTACTCCACTCTAAAGGGAGACTTGGCTGAATCATGCCTTCAGTGGTGTTATGTAACAGTCTCTACTAAGACGGCCACGTGGCCACAGAGCTCACCTGAGTTTAGACTGACCATCTGCCCCTACTCATCCAAAGCCCATCCATCGTCACTCCTCGCAACACACACTGTCAGCTAACATCTTACTGCTGTTGAGACTTTGCTTTGGTGATCAAAGATGAATCTACATCTCCCACTGCTCCGGGTGTGAGGGAGAATTGTATAAGCGCTATGAGGAAGATGTGGGAGACTGAAGCCAGGAAATAACATTGAGATGTGTTAACAAGTGACTAATACTGGATTGGCTGCAAAGTACCGTGCTTATATACTGTACGGACTTCCTATTTTCCTCCAGGTTAGACAGGTGCATCAGCAAATCATACACTCCGTGTGTGGGTGAGGAGAAGTAAAGCTGGGATTGCATCTCTGTTGACACCTCCGCAGATTCAGCGTGAAGCAGGGAGAAAGAAGCACAGACGTGCAAACAGAATGAATAGAAGGAGCGAGAGAGAAGCAGAGACAGTGAGAGAGAAGAGTGAAAGAGAGACAGAAGATATATTTGACTATGTGGGTGTGTGAAGTATCCAGGCATGCATCATAATTGTGGATCCTTGTTGGAGCAGCCGGACGTGTCGCTGCAGCAGCAGGGCATTATTGGTCTCACAAAGTATGCTATTTTGTACTTTAAAACAGTGGGAGCTGTGAGCACAGAGAGCGCATGAGACGTTTTCAAAGCCAAAATGGAAACTGCTTTGGTTCTGCTGCCTCAAGGATTTCATTAACTGGGATTATTAAAGAAAAGACTTTAACTAGTTGAAGGGATGCACACTGGAAAATTATGACGCCTCTTCGCTGTCAATAATCAAAATTTCAAAAACTGAACTGAGGTGAGTTTGAAATCATGACTAAATTGAGTGAAATCAATTTAATGCTGGGGTATATTGCATGTACGTGTGTGTGCCCTGATTCTTCAGTCCTTTTGAGAACCAGTTTGAGTTTTACACCATGACACGGGGAAAATTCTGTCACTGTTTGAGGGTTAAAACCTGGCATTAGGGTAAAGGTGAAAATGAGGCTCATTTAGGGCTGGGGTAAGGGTAGAGAATACGATATATTAGTGAGGGTCCTCACAAGTACAAACATTGTCAGCGTGTGTGTGTGTGCGCGCGTGTGCATTTTTCTGTGCTTTTTGATACTGAATCTCGACTTCTCAAAAGCCCAGTGTGCAATGTAGTCAGCCCACGCTGTTTCCCGTTCCCATGGAAACCAGTGCCCAGTGCTAAAAGCAGTTCTGTTCTGTGTGAGTGATTGTGTTTGTCTGAAAAAGAGAGAAACATATTACTCTCTGATATTTAAGAGGCTTATTAGATCTTAATGTAAACTGAGAGCTGTTTCTGCTGTATAGGCTACTGTGAATCATGAAGATGCTGTATGAACTAATAATTAGTAATTTGTCACTAGTTTCACCTTCCTTCCTGCCTCCCTCCTCTCTGGATCTTTCTCTACAGTATCACTCCTCTTGTTTATCCCTGTGTACCTTTCTCCCTCTCTTTCTGTCCTTTAACCCGTTCTCTGTCTCTCCTCACACTACATATTTTCTGTCCCCGTGTCTCTAAGATGGCCGTCAGCCCTATCATCATCTGCCTCTTGTCACTGATTTGCTATGGCTGTTCCCACCCGTCTCCTCCTCCTCGGGGATGCAGTGAGGATGTGGACCCTTCGTACAGAGTGCTGTGTGACCTGGAGTCAGTCTGGGGTGTGGTTCTGGAGGCCGTGGCCTGCAGCGGTGGCGTCAGCTCTCTCGTCCTCGCTGTGCTCCTCCTAGTTAAGCTGCGCTCCATTTCCGACCCTGCCAGGCGCTCCGGCATGGGGCCTCTTCTCCTGCTCCTGGGCACGCTCCTCGGCCTCTTCTCCATCTCTCTGGCTTTCCTGGTGGGGAAGAACCAGGCGCTCTGTGTGGTCCGCAGGGCCTTCTGGGGGCCCCTTTTTGCCCTCTGCTTCTCCAGTTTACTAGTGCAGGGTGTGAGGCTTAGGAGGCTGGTGGCGGGCAAGACGAGCCCATCAGGCAGCTCCCTGGCAGCGCTCGGTCTGGCTTTGGCCTTGGTTCAGGGGATCATCTCTGCTGAATGGGTCTTGCTGACTGTAGTTAGGGAGCGTCACCCAGCCTGCGAATATCCGCCTTTAGACTTTGCTTTGACGTGCAGCTACACCCTGGGGTTGCTACTCATAGCCATGGGGCTTTCTCTGGGGGTGGTGCTGTGCGGGGGAGAGGTGGGGACAGAGGGAGGAGGTGGGAGTGAAGAAGATAGAGAAGGAGAGAGTGAAAAACGGAGATGGAAGTGTAACGCCGTCTGGATCTTCCTGTCCAGTCTGGCATCAGCATTGCTATGGGTGGCCTGGCTGGGGTTTTATCTTTATGGCAGCCAAACGCTGAGGGTAAAGGGGAAAGGGGAAAGGTTAGGAGGAGGAGGAGGAGGAGGAGGAAAAAAGGATGTAAAGGTGCTGGATGAGCCTGCGCTGGCGGTGGCCCTAGTCATTCAGGGCTGGATCCTGCTGCTGTTCCACGCTATTCCAGAGGCGCACCTGTGTCTCCGGAAACCTCCACAATCCAACACGCAAGACTTCTTCGACACCAGTCACACGTCTCCTCCTCCACATTTTGGAGATGAGCTCCCTGCACACACCCATCGACCCTTCACAGAAAACCAGGCCTTTTCCATGGAGGAGCACGGTGCAAGTAGGCTTATGTAATGTGTGTGTGTGCATGTGTGTCTGTGTGTGCATGTTTGTATAACAAAGACAGAGTTTTTTTCCAACCTGGGTTGAATACTGCCTTTAAAACTCATTAGGTCGTATTTTCAACATGCCAGACAAGAAAGTATGTTTGTCATTTAAGTGTTTTATGGAAGACAACAACAACAACAATGGTTGTTGTCTTGATTTCTTTCCAAAAATGGTGAATTACATTTTTTTCTGCATTCAGTGTCATGCTGATGAATGAAAAAAGAGAGGACAACATAAGTAACTAACTTTCAAGGAGTCTGACAGTTTTGACTTAATACTGCAACCAAAGCTACCTTTTGAATCTGAAAGTTTGGCTGAATTTATGTCATTTACAAAGAATTTCAATAGTGATAACCAATGTCACTTAATATCACTAAAGATTCATAGCAAAGAGTTTCCTCTTAAGAGCTTCTCACAAAGAGAAAGAGATGACATCGTGTTTCATGGATTAGTTTACTACAGTGATTGGTTGACAGGTGACAATCCTGTGTCAGTAATTCTGAAATAAAATATCAGTACACACATACAATCGATAAATACGAGCATGAAAAAGAACTAGACTGGATTAGATCTTTAGAAAATTAATCATTAATTTAAATCAAAAGTTAAATGAAATCATACATTTCATTTCATTCTAAATTAATCTACTTTAATCAAATAAAATTACATAAAATCAAATAAAAATGTATTAATTAAATAGATTTTTGGTTTGATTAATAATTCTCACAGACAGCTGAGATATTTCAAGTCCTAGTAGTTAGGTATTCTGTTGTATTGGATTGTTTCGACTTATTGCTGGGTGGGATTATTTAATTCTTATTTATTCAACTGCCATCACGATATACTTTTTAAAAGTTACTCCACTGCACTGCAGATCAATGTCCTGTTCAAGTTGCTTGATGACTACCATATTGCCATACTACCATGAGTGCCATGTAGGTTTATGTACAGCAAAGTGTGGCTCATTTTTATCTTACTGTACACAATCCAAAATCAAAATAAACCTTTCGAAATGCCAGATTATACAACAGGCTTACAGGGAAATGTGTGAGTCATTTCAGTTTGATTGCTCTCCATATTTATCTGAAGCCAAATGCACAGATGAAGAGCTAAACCAAGATGAACCAGGATAAACAAAGAGTGGAGGCAGTGGCAGAATGTAATCATGAACAGCGTCTTCAGGGGACTGATGATATTGGTTGGCCAATAAATGGCTGACTGAGGAGGGGAATTTATGCTGCAACAAATGGGACAGAGTCCAACTTGCACAATAGCAGAGTCATGCACAGAGAAAAGTCATGTATCACGGTCTAAGGAAGTCAGTATTTTGTGGTTGCAAGAATGGGTTTAAGGCTTTTGTTACTGGCCCTGCATATTATGTATTCATAATATAGTGCCCTACAATATTCCCACAATGGAATGAAGGTAGTGCCCATGGCTTGTACACTGCTTTCTGCTGACAATCCCCCAATTCAATACTCTACTTTTAAAAAAATTGAGGCTACGGCTTTAAGTGATAACCCAAAATGGCGATTATTGTGTCTGAACTCTCAATTTACTAACTATTTAGTAACGAATGAGCGTCTATCATATAAAGTAGTGAATGAGAGAACAAGGGAATGAATTTGGACACAGCCATAAGACTCACTTTAAATTAAACCCTGCACACTCAATTACTCTTTTGGATTAGGTCTTTGTTCAGGGTCAGAATGTGGATAGAGCTGTGCTAGCAATCAAACTGTGAAGTTGGACAGACAAGTGTTGCAAAAATGCTTTTCCCATCCTGTTTTCCTATTTAAATATTTCTTTCAACAATTGGATCAATGTTACTTGACACAGAGACATGGGGCTGTCCTGGATAACAAATACATAGGTTTACTGACCCAAAAATTAAAAGTGAAGTAATTTAAGCTGCAGATTGTTTGTAGTTTTCTCAACACTGTAACCTTGAGCTTCCATTCACAGTTAGCAGCGCACTTCAGAGTTCTAGGCTAGGTGATTGGTTGTTTCTTGCCAAGAGACACCTTGGGAGTCATGGTTAACTCTTTTACTTTGAAGTTTTTATGTCCACAGGCTTGTACAGTAGATTTAACATTTTTTCAAATACTCTATCACTATTAAGAAGTCTACTATTTTCAACCACACTAAGTGGCAGATTTTATGCCAATCCAAGCTGTAGAAGTGCTCCAACTGTGAGTCACATTACTTTTGGAGGGTAAAATTGAATGGAACTTTTACTTCTGTCTGAAATCACTCCTCCCACTTCACATATCCATGAGAGTGTGAGTTCAACAAACTCCATGCATGATAAATGCCCACAGGTTCATGGTAAAAGTATTATAATTCATCCAGCCCAACAAAGCAGGAGATGTCACTCCTGAAAAGAGGTCTAATCAACCATAATAATTAAATCAACTGTTTGGGTTTACTGAGTCTTAAGGGCCTATGATGGAGCCAGCTGGTTGGAAAATTACACCTTGAGTTTGATGCATGTATCATTTCAGTTGCACAATCATCTATCATATCTTGAACCTGGAATCATTATGATCTAGAAGATGTAACACTTGTTGGCATGTCACCTGTAATTTGTGCGTGTGTGTGTTTGTGCTTTACCTTGCGCGGTCTGTCAGCTCTCCGTACTGGAACATACCACAGCAGCCATGGGAGTGTCCGTCCGGGTATCGCCTTCAGAGGACACGTGTACCAGCCCACTGAGATGGCTTTGGTCATGAACGGTGGAACAGTAAGTCTGTCTCATTTGTGAAATAACCACCCGCATTTGAGTACTTGCTCACTACTTGTTTATCTCTCTCTTCTAGATGCCCACAGCCCCAATTAACTACACTGGACGACGGTTATGGTGATATGGGATAAGACTTGAAGAATGGTAGAATTTCCTGTTGTCTAAGACGTAGAACGAGATATTAAAGATCTCACATATCACACTAAATGGATCTGATGCGAGATAAATACGATTTTGTGTATTAGTGTTTCTGCACACATGTATGAATTTTACATTTTAAGAACCAGTTACTATTAGCCAATATTTTTGCTGGAGTTTTCTGGGTTGCCTCTTCTATCAACAGACTGGACTGAAATCAGAAGAGCTTGGGATATTTTATTACAAAGCGAGGGCACTGACAGTGCATTATTTTGATCAGCACATATAGTCTGCAGTGTAACCTGTAAATATACTGTTGAGGAGGGCTAAAGATATCTATATATATAAAAATATAAAAAAGTAAATGAATGAGCTGCTGTTAGACCTGAATGTAGTGAAGTAAACATTTTGCCTGAGCACCTCTAAACGAATGCCGTTACTTACTGATGCCAGTTCATCAGTGATGTTTGCTTATATGAAAACTACTCTTTCCTTCTCTTTTTATTGGCAAGCTACAACTCAGAAGAAAAACCCTTTAGGTGGTTTATGTAAATTACCTGCATACGCCCACAAAGCTTCTTGGCCCAAAGGACCCATAGTGTTTTTCTCTCCATTTTGCAAATCCATTATCAGTGCTGTTGGACAGTTTGGCACATTTTACCATGTATACTGACACATTTCATGCATTTCACAGAGCTTGTGCAGCGTTCTGGAGGATTGTCTGATGATGGCTAAAGATGAGTCTACAGCTTATGGAAAAGTAG
Organism: Lepomis gibbosus; assembly: GCA_029875015.1. Classification (NCBI taxonomy): domain Eukaryota; kingdom Metazoa; phylum Chordata; class Actinopteri; order Centrarchiformes; family Centrarchidae; genus Lepomis; species Lepomis gibbosus. The sequence continues at coordinate 38,289 of JAPMOB010244642.1, read as the reverse complement.
TTTTTAATAAGCATATCCTTAAAAGCCATTTAATACTGCAATAGCGATGTTGCAGTTTATACTGTAGGGTTTACTGTTGGAGGTTGTAATTTTGCACTTTATCAGCGCTGATCGTGTCTGGGCATTGTGATATTTGAGATGTATGGTCATTTGAGATGCATGTATAAGCACATTTTAAAGGTAATGTATTTTCTCAAAATGTATGTATTTTAAGTGTTTTCTAGAATTTTGATATACATATCGAAGAGAAATACCAGTTCTACTGGACAAACCCTATCTGCAGAGGAAGACCATGTGATACGACTGAAAGCTCTAAAAGTAAATGGACCTTGAGGTTGGACTGTTTTGTCAACAAGTTTCATAGTGTGCACTCATATTTTCCCATGGTTACTTTGGATTGAAGAAGCTTTTGAGCATTATATACTCGTTGTTTGTGATATATGGTAAGACCTCATTATATTCTGGCATTCAGGATCCCTTTAAATTTCAGATTCCATCTAATATAGAGAAAGTATTCAATCATCCATCACTGTGAATTTAACAGGAACAGATTCAAATGCAGGTGTACTGTTTATATTTGCAGAGCTGGCAACTGCTACTCAAAAGCAATTTGAATGTTGAACTTGTGGCAAAAAGACAAATAAATCCCTTCATATTTGACTGGTGGATTGCACTTTCCATCTTGTGGGCAAAACTGAATTTAATCCAGGAAAATTTTATTTTAACTAAATTTATTATTTAGTTAAAGTACAGTTCAGACCAACGGCACCATATTCATGCTTTGACCATTTCTTCTTGCTCTACGACTTAACTAAATTGTAAACAACTGTGCTTTTGTGTACAGGTATGTGCTCTGACATTGTACAGTGAAAATATTATCACAGGATTTTTATGTATTAACCCTATATAACTGAGTTTTAATTGTGTAAATAATCCAAATGTGAAAAAGCAATGGTACTGTCCTTTTGAGACGCTCTTATGATGATAGCACTGTCACTGTTTTATGGCAGCGTAACATGAATGTCTGTAACGTGATTTGCACAAAGTGACTAATACATCAGTGCACATTTTCTGATACTTGTTGTCTGGTCATTGAACTCATCTTTCTTCAGCCTCCTGTCCTTATGGTAATGGTTACCCTTTACTGTAGGCATCACTCACATCATGTGGATGCAGCTATACAGTGAGCTACTACTGTGAACACACCTAGGGCAGAAGAGGCATAATCGGGAATGGAGAGAGAGCACAAAGCACTGCAACTTAAGAAAATAAAAGCAAATAAAGAAAACATCCTCACCACTCTGACAGCACTATGGCACATTTAGAAAAAGCTGCAAACAAACAGAATTAAGAATTAAGAACCACTCTGCAAAAACAGAAGTGCTGCAAGTTGCACATCAATGGCACTGAGTTACTGCATAAACAAGGTTTCCAAGCAACACAAAAATACCCTGATGTCTGTGTGTTATTTTCTGTAAAGATTCACAAAAGATGTCCAGAATGCACATTTGAAAAATACATACATTTATTTTCAGCCCCTTCAACCCTGAAAGGGTCATTCTATACTAAAAGAAAAGTAGTAAGTGTATTAATAAAATGTTTTATTTTGAGTATTTATTGTTCTCATCAAACACAGTTAAGACTGTTTCTCGCACTTGTCATATTTCATTGTTGTCATAAGTCATCAAATAGCTGCATAGTTTGGCTGCATGAGCAAAGTGGAGATGTGCACGATGTCTCCCCTCTGTATGATGTGATGAATCATGAGCCAGTTCACCTCAAGCTCTATCTATCAGAAATAGCAAATACAGCAGCTGTTCTATAACCTTCACTGCATGTAGGATTATATATATATATATATGTACAGCTTGGATTGGCATGTATATGTATATATATTCACCATCTATACTTCAACTTTTTAGAGAGTGCAAAGAGGCTGGGGCTGCAGCTCACGCCTGAAACCTGCTTTGCTGGAAGCTGGGGATGTAAGTGGCTTTTTAAAACTCAGACTGCAAGTTAAAGGCTAGGTGCCAAGAGGGTGTAGGTGGAAGCTGAGCTAGTAAATGGAAGCAGTGACAGCTGACCTCTGGGAGCTATAGTCAAAAGATAGGGAGCTTGCATGTGTTAGGTGGAGGGTAGATTTAAAGCCAGGAGTAGGGGGAGATCCAAACTAGTCTGAATAAAGTGTCACCCAAACACGTCCTTAAGGCAAAAGTGTTCCAAACACGTTTGTGTTTATTTCCACTGGAGAAAACACGGTCACACAGAGATACAGATGCAATAATTGTTGAACTGGGGGTGATGGTGCACACTTTTAGAATGTCTCTAATCAAGTTTGTACAAGTGTCAAAAGCTGTTCTAACCCTGCATAGCTTGCTCACATCCACACAACTGACAAATCGCTGAGTGAAATGGGCCTGACTGTTGTGGTTTCAGATCTGACAAGCACTTTGTTTGAAGCATACTAGTGCCTTGACAAGGCTGCAAGAAGCTCCAGGCAATTAGAGATGGTTCATAATACACTTTACTTACCCCGTGGTTTCGTTGTGTTGTTTAAGTTTTAACGTTACTCTATTAATCGTATGTTGTTCAGTTATTTAATGTATTTATATAAATGTATCTATTTGTTTATGTTATTTGTATTTGTTAGTATGTCTTGTAAATATGTTATTTCAATAATGTAAAATAAAATAACATAACCGACCAAGCTAGCACTAGCTTTAGTTTTACCTAAGTGCGCGTGCTCGTTGCTACGGACGCCTAGCTCGTCGTCACTAACGGGAACGAGGGAAAACTACTTCCGGGTGAAGAAAGCAGCCAGGTATCCACGTGAATTATCAAAGGTTACAAAGTAAGTAAACTGCTTCAGTTTGCGTTTCATCATATATTGGGTAACTGTAGTAAAATGGTGTCACCGCCTGGCTGCCTGATTAGTTTGTTTCTCCATCGATTTTACCTGTTAGCTGCGATTTTAGCCATTGTTAGCTAGTTAGCATGCTTTACCAAGAGTGGGCTCTGAATAAACGTGTTCATTCAAGTGTTGCTTTTGCAACATCCTGAGGTGTCTTAACTCGGCATGTCTTCGTTCAGGTGTTAGCTCATTTATCGACAGTGGGCCTGAAAGCATGTTCATCTGAACCTGAAGACACTTTGTGCGTTTTATGTTTCAGACGGATTCCGATGAGGACGTGATCTTTGTTTCTTCAAAGTGTGCACTTAAATCCAATGAGATCGCCTTTGACCAGGTACTGGTTTCCAACATCAGATATCCAAGTTTGAATCAGGATCATTTGTGCTGACCGATTAACACACATGCTAGACAGAATAATTATCCAGGAGTGAAACCCAAGTTCCTGGACACAATTTACATGACCATGCATTCAGATCCTACTGTGTGACCCTGTGCTTAACAGTGACACAAATTAAGCATGAGTAATCCGCAATTGAGGATTATCAGTAGAACCTGCAGTAGAGTTTGAATTGGCAGACACAATAAGAATGATACATGAATGCAAGGAGCGAAAAACAACTTTGCAGATAGATAAAATATTGACTCCAATGCACTCTGTTTGTTCTGCTCTGTTCCTTGCAGGCGAAGCGACTGGCCCTGCAAAGAGACATTGATCAGCAGTCCCAACCCAAGCAGCTAGCCAAACCCTTGGTAAGTGTTAGTTGCTTTAGTAGTCACACTTGCACATACACATCGTCAGTGAGCCTGGTTTTGCAGTTTAATATATTATAAATAGGTATTGTCTTGCAGTAATTGTATTTCTCTCACCAGAAAAGCCAAAGGTCTGTGGCTGTGGAGAGGCCACTGGAAATGGTGAAAATGAAAATGGAGGGTGAGGAGAATGTTGTAAAGAAGGAGAAGAAACTCAAGATAGGACAAGCCTCTCTGCTTGAAAACAGAAACAGTACTGTTGATGATAAGAGCCTAGCAGAGTTAAAAAAGGAAAAGAAGAAGAAGAGTAAAAAGGGTGATACAATTATCATAGAAGATGAGCCTTGTGATGGAGGTGGTGAAAAGGAAAAGAAGAAAAAGAAGAGGAAAATTGTCACTGAAACTCTGAATGATGCCGATGGGTCTGATGCTAAGAACGGAAATGATGAAGAAGTAAGCAAAAAGAAGAAGAAGAAGAAGCAGTTGGCTGAACATCAAGTGGAAGCTGCACAGAGTGCAATAAAAGAAGTGGAAAAGAAACAGAGGAAGAAAGTAAAAAAAAAGTCTGTACATATGAAACCAGAAAATACGATAGAAAAAGAGGAGGAGGAAGAACAGCAAGCTGGAAAGGATAAACTGGCAAAGAAAGCCAAGAAGGGAAAAAACTATATTTTAGTTGAAAGCTCAGAGGAGACTGGGGAGCATTTTAAAGAAAAAAAGAAGAAGAAAAAGACTGAAAAGGAAGCCACTGAGGGCATAGATGGAACTACAAAAAATAAAAATAAAGCCAAAACAAAAGTGGCTGAGAATGATGTGAAGTTAGAAACAGCAGAGGGAGAGACTGGTGCGGTTGAAGAGGTAAAAGTGAAAAAGAAGAAAAAGAAAGAAGCCAAAATGATGGAAGATGGAAATGAACCTCAGATCAAAGGCAACAACAAAAGGAGCAATGTGGAGAAACACAAAATGCTCAACAAGAAAGACAAATCCACAGAGAGCAAAATTGTTATCATAGACGAAGGGAAGACTGAGCTAAAGAAAAATGGGGAAAAAAAGAGTAGAATAGCTTCTGTGGAGGTCAGCAAAGTTGAGGACGCAGAGCCAAAGAAGAAGAAAAGGAAAAAGGGAGAGAAGGAAGAGCCGTTAACACTCAAATGTGAAGAAGTTGAGGTGCAGAGTACAGAAACTCTTGTCACAGTAGCTGGGGAATCAACAAGTAAGAAAAGAAAAAAGAAGAAGAGCTCCATTAAGGAGGAAACACAAGCGGAGAATGTGAGTTTTGAAACTGCAAAAAGGAAGATGATTAAAGAAGAGGTGGAAGACCAACATGTGAGTGTGTGTCCGAGGCCAATGACGCTGTGCTGTGATGTCATTTTCTTATTTTTTGCCTTGGCAGTGAACGTCATTTGTGATTAATTGTGTTTCAGGAGTCACCCCAAGTGGACGTGGTGTTCTTGTCCGAGAAAACTGGAAACTCTGATGAGGTCACCATAAACCAGGTAAACACGGCTGTCATTAATCCATCAGCTTTTTAAGTCTGACACAGGGAGTTGTGTGAGAAAATTGATACCACTCATGTCTGTATATTAAATATGAAGCCACTACAAACAGCCAGCCAATGGTACTTTTCAAACTTTTTTTCAAATAACTCTATAAAGTGCTGGTAAAAAATGGTTTGTCTTGTTTAATTTACTTTTAAGTGGATTTTGGTTTGTCATAGGAAAGAAGACAGGCTTTACAAATGGAGATTGACAAGGCGTCTCAACCTCAAAAACCAGCCAAACCTACGGTAAGTATTACATAATAAAACAATGGATATCCCCTTTGGCTTCTTTCCTTGAACAGGTACTCGAGTATTGAGAACTCAGACCGGTTTTAAAAAAAGAGCTGTCAAAATTGATGTAGCAGAGGCAGAGATCCTGATTTTTAGTCCTTATCATGGGTGAAGCTAAAAAAAACCCACTTGATTTCCCATAGTGCAATTCAATAGCATATTTTTTAACATTAAATTGTGTAAGTTTAGTTAGAGTTTAATGTGCTCTGTAGATACAAGGATTTAAAATATATTTACATTTTCACATTACGGTCAACATCAGTAGTGTTGCTACTGGGACTTGATAAAAATTGGACAGAAAAATCTGTGGAGCTACCATCCAATCTTAAGGATTCTTCTAAGTAACAAATCACAGCCACAGTACTCCTCGTGACGGGTAAACTGAGCTTGATGTATAAAATCAGTGGAGAGCTCCTTATTGCACTTTCTAATATTTGTCCCCACTGCCTCTGTTCCTCAGGGTTTGGGGCAATGGAGCACCGCCCAGTTCGACAGCTCCGACCAGCAGCAGAAGTTCCTCCGGTTGATGGGTGGCTTCAAAAAGGGTTTTCAGCCGGCTGCAGGGAGTACTGGAGCAGCAAATATGGCCCTGGGGAAGGAAGCACAACAGCAGTTGCAGCAAGGGCTTCTGGGAGAGTTTGAACGAGCTCACTCGCGCAGAGTGGACTTCAGTAACAGAGGGGCAGGACTTGGGTTTGCTGCACCATCCAATAAGAAGTTCTCCATTGACATAAATACACGTCGATCAGTTCGCTTTGATGACTGAGCTACGAGTGTTTGGAGGGGTAATATTTAAGAGATATGTAAATGGTTGTACAAGTTTTTTTGTATGAGTAGTTTTAACTGTAGATTCGGACAATGGACTGTTTGCTCAGGTTCACTGGAAAACCCACATCTCACAAGAGACTACTATTAAAACACCTTGTATATAAATGAGTACCAGAGAATGGACACAGTGCCATTTGTATATACTGTATATTAAACATCCTGCTGCTCAAGGAACTGGAGTGATTTTGTATAAGACAGTAACTGATCATCTATGTATTATGGGATTTTCAGTAGCCTCTGTTCACACTTTGTTAGTTCTGCAGGGGCATATGAAGAATTATATTCTTGATTAAATGTTAAATTTGAAAATGCTCATCAGAATTTTCCAGGCCACTGTTGCATCTCCAGACTGCTAAGTAACAGCCCAAAACCCTGAGACTCTTTATTTACTATCATAAATGACAAAGAAACACAGCAAGTCCTTACATTTAAGAGGCTGGAACCAGCAAATGTCTGAAATTTTTGTTTGGTAACTAATTATTTTTCGATAGATTGTAGCTCTACTTTCCAACTGTTAAAGTGAGATAACATGTCCATGGCACCTACACTTGAACAAAGACATGTTCTTTGTGTTTTTTCTCTTTTAAGGTGTTCCAGACAAACAAATTTTGATCCTCTGCATTTCATTCATTCTCATTGGCTACAAGCATGAGGAAAAGAGACAGCTACAATCACAATTCGTCACTTGTGCAGTGGATAAGACACCTTTGATTTGAGTCCCTGGTTCAATTCCCCACTGCAACACATCCACCAATGTGTCACCGAACAAGACACTTAACTTCTAGTTGGATGAAACCGTCAGCGCAATGAATAAATCTTAAGTCAGTGTGGATAAAGAGAGTAAACTGTAATTGATTGCTTTGATAGTCAGTTTATTTCAATCTATGCACATGAATTCCATCTTCTGTAAAGTGAATAAAAAATAAGGAAATTACACTTTACTTAAAGATAAAGTAAAAACATTTCTCCTTGCTTGTCGTAGGCACGATCATTTTGTGCAGGATAAGAAAGAAATTTTTGACTATCAGCTGTACTTCAATATTCCACGCATGGTAGCTGTGTTGTAATTCTGATTGAACATTAGGCTCTTAATCACATTCATCTTCCTTTAATACTGTGAAGACAACATTAGTCCATCAGTTTACTCAAGTAAACTAATGGTTCCAGGTTCAAACCAGTAAAGGAAGCCTGAGGAGATGGGATGATGTCACTTTATGGACAAGGTTTAAAAAAAAACAAGGCATCCACATATACAACATCATGCAAAAAACGTTTCAAAGTGTGTCGCTGTGCAGCATTTTTGGTTGAATCCTCATTTCAGACCAAATACAGCCACAACCCTAAGAATGATCTCAAAATACGAGTGTACATTTTTGCCTTTACATGTGAAGTACACTGGGCCTTGTCTTAACCAAGTCTCATGTGTAAGCACCCAGCATCCTGCACCAACTGCTTCATCCTTCGAGCGACCTGTTGATCCGCCATAATACCTATTAGCAAAACTAAGGGAATCCAGCATCTGTGGAAGAGGCCTTTCTGCACTAGGTGCAAAATTATGATGCGTTTAGCTTCCCAACATAGAGGTCTCTTAGAAAGTTTGGCAGCTGCAATGTAACATTTTGTTTAGTTAATCAGTTAATCTTTACAACAGTCGCTACGTTGTTTGGAATATGCCCTGACAACTTTGAAGTTTGGTCCGACGACGCTTCTGTGTTTTCAACCTGGCACATTTAAATGATGACAATATATGCAGGCTATTTAAAAAAAACATGAAACCAAAAGTAGCTTACGACGTCCAGTCTCTCAGAAAACATCTGAACCAGGCTACTCAACGACAGAGAGAGAAGGGGGAGGGGGGAAGCTGTGTGTTCCTTGTGGAAGAAAGACGTTTCAGGGCAATCATGCCTGTAGATACTCCGGCTGCACTCGCGCCACTTTGCGGAACTCTTTGGCATGCGTCCGTGGGCACTGCATCTCACACCAGCTGATGGGAACCATCTGGGAACCTGATTCAACAAAGATGTGATAAGTTAATACATTGTATCTTCACACTATTAACAGCACAACACATATTCAAAAAACTAAAGAGTTGTTGAATCCAAAAAAATATTAAAAAACTGCATGTTCTGTCGGCTGTTGTGCTAAATAATGTGTGTGGTCCTTCATTTGTCCAAATTTTAATTATCATCTTGCTTCTAACAAACCAGATGATTACTACTACTACTTCTTCATAAGACATATGATAACATAAGATACAAGAGACATAGGATAACATTTTAAACGTAGTGACGAGACACGCTCTGTGAAGCAGTTTTTCCGTTTGGGCTACTGTAGAAACATAACTGCACAACATGACGATGTCCATGTAAGGAGACCCGCGCTGTGCAGAAGGTGCTTGTGTGCTGCTCGATAGATATAGCTCACAATGCAAATGGCTGTGTACTGTCCAAGTGACAATAACTGCCTACAGATGCACATGGACAGTTACTCTTGCACCATCTTGTGTTCAAACAGGATACTCAATCTGTGCAGTGTTTTGCTGGAATCCTTTTGTGTTTTGACTGAGAGAAACAAAAGAGGAATCGTGAGAATTACCTGCTTCGCTGTGTGCCACCACCACCCCCAGTTCATTCTCCGCTGTTGTCAACAGGTAGTTAGACTGCACATCACCGAGAGAGATCTGACATCACAGGTCAAGGCTTAACAACGCAGAAGTAAGCATAGATCCACATCAACCACTGAAGTGGCACTGCTCTTTCAATTCACTCATAGTAAAGATCCAAAGGTAAAAGTGTAAATATGCATCTGCTACTCATTATAATCCTCACGCCCCTTTTACTAAACACCAAAACACTCCCAGAGATCATGAGAACTGATGACATGACATTTGTGGAAGTGTTTTTGTTTTCGTTACCCGAGGCTTTCCTATTTGAGGAATTTCAGATGGGGGGAGGGGGAGCTGATGCATAACCTGAATAGTTTTCACAGCCGATTAATTGTTTTCATCTTTCAGTCTTAAAATAGATATTTATTACTGAGGGCAGGTGAAGGATACCACTTTCGCCAAGACGATGTCGCCAGGTCGGAAGCTTTTATACGTCTCCACCTGTAACAAAAATGCTAAGCATGTCATCTTAGATCAATAAGTAAACACAAACTAAAAAAGATGATGATGATGATCTGGGCCCTGTTTCAGAAAGCAGGTTTAACAAACTCAGTAGGTTAGCCTATTAATTAATTTTTCTGTTATATTAATAAAAACTTGCTCATTTCGTATTTAATGAAATTATGTCAAAACACTATCAGAATATAATAATGAAAAACTCACTTTTTAAACTACATTTCTTTGTCTACATTTCATGTTCAAGATCATGTTTGGGTAAAAAATAGCCTATCTAACTGGGATTTCAGCGTTTCTAAAGATGTAGGCCAAATTCGGTACGGTATGTGCTTTGATATCGACAGTATGAATGAGGAAATGTCACACAGCCACTTCAGGCTCCGCAGGAAGGGAGGAGTTAGACAGAAACTCAGTGTTTGTCTGCTCAGGAGGAGGTTTACAGCGTAAGCTGCCGGGGTTACTGATCTACAGTTTGATCTCGGTCTCTGAAACGAAAAACCCTCATCGAGTTTCCCTCATCTCGGACTTAACATACTCAGAGTTTTCACAAAAGCTGCTTTCTAAAACGGGTCCCTGATTGGATACATAGATTTAAACAGACCTTGTCTTTCTCTGTTGCTCGCACGTCTTCTTTCCTGTTGAGTCAGAGGGAGTGGGCTCAGTTTTGGGAATGACACAGAGAAATACAACGTAAAACATTGTTCCACTATCAAGACAGATGTTTGGGGGTTACCTGATTGTCCCTCTGAAGCGGTCCTTAAGCGGTGTGGAGCCTACATAAAGGATGTGGACCTTGGCGAACCTGGGGTTGATGCTGGTCACCTGTCCAGGCAAAGAACAGTTCAAGGATCAAGACAAACCACCTCTTTGATACAGATCAGATCCTCCAGTTATAGAAAAACAGTATCTGACTTCATTGCATACCTTACAGGTGACTATTGCTCCAACATCTGGTAGTAGTTGCGTTTCTGTTTCCCTCACCACTGAGATCACTGGTAACTGCAAAGAGACACATCAATCAATCACAAGTACTAATACATACATGGGTCACATAAAACCAGTTCAGTTCACCCAAATAAGGTTTATATATCATTCTAGGCCCTGAACAAATCGGTTGAGTCACATTCACAAATGTTGTGCAACACCTGTCCTCTGGCACTCCTACATGTCTTAGTGCAGAAGGAGCTTTCCCCTCCTACCACACCCCTTACCTCCTCTCCCTCATTTTTCTTGAGCACGTAGCCTGCTAGTGATGAGTATATGTAGCCGTGCCGCAGGTAAACTCCTGTGCCGGGAATACAGTCTTCTACGCTGCATAGCTTATCACCTGGAGACAGACAAGAGGGGGAAAACATCAGCAGTTTTGGATTTAAGTTGTAGATATTATCTGTCAATGTTGTAGCTGAGGTCGACCATCTGTACTAAAATCTGAATACAATAATGCAATTTTGTGATATAAAACATTAACCTTTGGAGTAAAAGACCAGACGTCCTCTGACACAAAGTAAATGCCATCTATTTAACGAGTGTGGCTTTCTTTCAAGATGTTTTCAGTAGACAATTCTGTGTACTTTTACCAAGACCTGTACACAGCTATAGATTGGAGACAGGTGTACTTTGTGCCTCTGAAGAACACCCTTGAAGAATGAAGATGAAACGCATACAGAACCACTGTTTACACAGAGAATATAATTTAAATCATATAACACTTTGTCTAAAACTGTCCTTGGTCTGAGGAGGCCAATTACTGCTCTACAATCACTTATCTGGTGTCTTTGATCCATTTAACTTCGGCTTTAACGTTGACGTGACGGTAATGGACGTTACTACTGTCAAGAACTGGTGTTTGAAGCCACTTTCACGCATCGAAAAGATCACTATCAGGATATTTATTTGATATGAAACATATTTGTTGACATTTCCTACTGCCATCCGCACGTAAACATCAAGATTTCGCATGGGTTAGTCAAAACAAGTGAGAGAAGGAATGCTGCTGTCCTGCCTGGGGCGATGGGCAGGGCTGTGAAAGTTATGGGGAAAGTAAAAGTCCCGCACAAGTAACGTTGCGGTCCCTAAACACACCTAACGTTAACTTACGGCGTCAAATATCCACCTGATACTAGCCATACATTAAAATGTACAGTAATGTAACATTAAGCTCACGACAAGCATGGCAGCTAGAAATAACGTTAACTAACAGCACTTCAAACTGCAGAGTAACGTTAACTGTAGTTATTTTCTATAAACGGCGACGTCTACACAAGACAAACATGAGCACACAAGGACAAAACGGTTAAGAGTCTGGTTTAACTTCATTTTAAGTAGTAGTATTACAAATTTACGAGACTCACCAGGAACACACAGCTTCATGGGCGACATGTTTTCGAGAAGCACAGCTCGTCAGTTGATTCGCTGTGACGAAGGGCTCGAGCCGATTCTGATTGGCCGGTCACACACCGTGAGGAAGAAAAAGGACGGCTCAGTCCGCCATGTTTGTTGAGGAACACATGATAGGCACATGCCGTGTATTTTTAAAAAAAATAATTTTTGTAATGCGGCCTGAGAGCACAACAGCACAAAATGTACAATTACTTACTTACTTCAACAACAACGTTTTATAATGATGAACCAATGTATTAGTAATCACGTTCTTAATTTTTATTTTTAATTTTATTTCAATTAAAAAGATCCCAACTTGTTGAGAGTGAATGTTATTTAGCCTGTTGATGTCTGTATCTTGTTATCTTTAACAAGTAGCTGTCAGTGTGTCTGGAATGGTCTGGATATGCACTGAAGTGAGAGTACGAATAAAGCAGTTTATTTTAGGGAAAGAAAATACTGGTAAAGAGCAGCTATACCAGCACCTCTGGTCACCAGTCAGTCAAGCTCCTGAAGTTTGCGGACGACACCACCCTCATTGGGCTCATCTCTGGTGGGGATGAGTCCGCCAACAGGTAGGAGATTGACCATGTGGTGACCTGGTGCAGCCAGAATAGTCTGGAGCTCAACGCTCTGAAGACAGTGGAGATGGTCGTGGACCGAAAGAGCCCAGCCTCACCCTCCCCCATCATCCGGTGTGACTCCGCAGTCACCACTGTGGACTCCTTCCGCTTCCTGGGCACCATCATCTCCCGGGACCTCAAGTGGGAGCTCAACATAACATCCAGCAGAGGATGTACTTCCTGCAGCAGCTGAAGAAGTTCAGCCTACCAAAGACAATGATGGTGCACTTCTACATCGCCATCATTGAGTCCATCCTCATCTGGTAAGCTGCTGCCACTGCCAAGGCAAGCTGCAGCATACCATTTGCTTTGCAGAGAAGGTGATTGGCTGCAATCTTCCTTCTCTTCAGGACCTGTACGTCTCCAGGACTCTGAGGCGAGCAGGAAAGATTGCAGCTGACCCCTCACATCCCAAACACAAATCGTTTCAGACTCTCCCCTCTGGCAGGAAGCTGCTGTCCATTAGGACCAAAACCTCTCACCACAAAAACAGATTCCTCCTGTCTGCAGCTGGCCTCAATAACAAGGCCAGGGCCTTCCACTGACACTCTCCCCTTGCAAATAATACAAATGTCTCTGCACATGTAAATACTATTTCATTTCACATCAGGCACAAACCTGGCACATTGCACAAATTTGTTAATTGATAATTTTTGTTGTATATTTTTATATTATCAATTTATATATTTATGTACACAATAATCTTCCATTGCAATACATCTGCACAACACAAACCCAGGATAATGCACATTTAAATATCTGCGACATTGTTCTTTCTCTGCAGATAGTTGTATTATTTTTCTCTATTCTTTTTATTATTCTTATATAACATGTATTGTCTATTCCATATTTATATATTTCTACATTTATTTGTGTCAACTGTATGTTTGTCTATGTGTAGCACCTTATCACCAAAGCAAGTTCCTCGTATGTGTAAAACACTACTTGGCAATAAAGCTTCTTCTTCTTCTTCTTCTTCTATAGAATGATTTTTTCTGATTATGCTACTTATGTGTATTTAGCAAATGTTGACGCCATCACATTAGAGCGATAGCCAAATCCTAAAAGGCTTTTGCATTGTGGCGAGTAAACATACTATTTAAGAATCCATGTTGGGACAAAAAAATTACAATCACCCATGTCAGCCTAAGGTCCATACAAAAAAGTGACAAGGGGCAATGAAGTTTGTACGGAGCCCCCCCGGTGACATTGATGAAAAATATATTAATTCGTGGCCACGAATTATTAATTTGAGGCCTTAAATTATTATTTTGAGGCCTCAAATTAATAATTTGGGGCCACGAATTTTTAATTTGAGGCCTCAAATTTATACATTTTTCATCAATGTCACCAGGGGGGCTCCGTAAAGTTTGTCCTATTGTGTAGACGATCACCTTACAGCATACATTTTTAGTATAGTGACTTATCACGTGTCTGCTAATCAGTACCAACTTATCAGTTATCTCCTTGTAATTTTATGAGTTTATTATACTTTTTAATCCCCTGTGGTCAGTATAACATTGCACTAATTATACATGTCGTGTATCACATATGTAGTCCAGCACCCCTTTCAAACTAATATATTTACTATTATTGTCGTGAGAGACTTTGGCCAATTAATTCTCCATATCTATATGATTCATCAGTTCACAAGGATAGATTGGACAGTTATACTGTAAAATGACATCAATGATAAATCACAATGATAAAAGATTTCATCACATCATGGCTCACAACATTTATTCTTGCCACAGCAAAACAAAAATCAGAAGTGCAGAGCATATCAATCTGCCCTTTTAACAACAGCCAGTGTTAACACTTTATAGGTTATACTGTTCCCACTGAGATTTTGCCTACACCGGTCATAAATAGGAAGGAATACGTGGGACAACTCTGCAGGGTTAGTCTATGTTTGCTCCTTTTTGCTGGTCCCTAATTTTGCATTTTGGTCAGTGCTTCAAATCATATTACAGATGATCTCCATTGTCTACTGATGAATGTCACAAAGTAAATACCAATCATATCAAACACTACACTGTATGTTTGTGTGAAAGCTGGGTACTACCAAAAAAAAGCATAAAGTGCACATGGTGTCTGTGATGACAGTAACAAGTAATGACTTTGGAAAAACTAGCACATCCAGGGTGGGGTGGGAGGTCGATTACTTGGCTTTGCCCTGAGCAGCCACAGCTTCCATGGCCTTCTTGACGGTCTCTTCATCTCCAAGAAACTGCATGGGTCCTAAAGGCTTCAGATTCTTGTCCAGCTCGTACACAATGGGGATACCAGTGGGCAGGTTCAGCTCCATGATGGCCTCCTCTGACATACCTGGGAAACAGACATGCAGAGCTTTTAGTGCATTTGCATGGACACTCCTTTCATCTGGTCAGACTGAGACAGGAGAGTTTCATTTCAAGCGGTCAACCAGGTGTGCTATAGCTGATGCTAGCTAAGTATGATGCAAAGACTACTTGCTCATAGAATAATGTTCACAACTGTTTTGAGAGGGAAACAAGCACATAAACTCAATAGTGATGCTGATGTTACGTGACCAGTTGTTTCAGCGTTTTCAACACTTTTGGGGGGAAATCAAACTCATCCTCCAAGACCGATGGAGGCCATTTTGACAATAGGGAAAACAGTAATAAAGGTAATTTACAGCAACCCCAAGCAGGACTTTTGATTCTGGGGACGATGAAGGAGAGGCGTCTTGCAGGAGAAAGGGGAGGGAGGTCTGACATTCGAGAGGGAGCAAGAATGTTTAGAGCCAGAATAGCTCCACATCTTACTTGCAGAATTGGAAGGGTTTATTTCCACCAAACCAGAGTTGGTGATTGTTGGAACAGTGAAAACACTAATGCTACACTAAACACAAGATGGTTTTTAGTGAGTTTTAATCTATAAAGTTTTTTCTGTTTAATAAGGAAAATAGACAGAGAATTTTTCCTTGTTGACATTTTGTGAGAGAGAGCTTTGCTAAGAGAGCTGTTGTAAGTTAACGTAATGAACATCTCCCAGCTGAAACTACAGGGGGGGAGGACTAGACAACACTATCAGACTATCGCCTCTTGAGGTACAAAGTGGTATTACGAGACTGCAGACCGGGGCTAGCTGGTTAGCATGCCACCTTCAGTCGATATCTCTGCAGCACAATACATAGACGTCTTTGACATAATGTCTCTTACCTTCAAGATGCTTGACGATTCCCCGGAGACTGTTACCATGAGCAGCAATCAGCACCCTCTTTCCCTCTTTGATCTGAGGGACAATCTCTTCGTTCCAAAAGGGCAGAGCCCTGGCGATGGTGTCCTTGAGACTCTCACAGCTGGGGAGCTGGTCCTCCGTCAGGTCGGAATAACGGCGGTCCTACAACAGAAGAGCAAGTCAATGTTGCCAGTCGTGTTTTAGCCATTAGGCTAATGTAGTAAAGGTGAGAAAAAGACCCAACGCGTCACTGTTTTCCTGTGGTGTCACCTTGCTTATGGCCTGATAGAAGTCGTGCCCTTCATCCATGGGTGGGGGAGGAGTGTCAAAAGAGCGCCTCCAGATCTTGACCTGGGCCTCTCCATGTTTAGCTGCTGTTTCAGCCTTGTTTAGCCCAGTCAGGCCACCATAGTGGCGCTCATTGAGGCGCCAGGTCCGGTGTACGGGCAGCCACATCTGGTCGATGCTGTCCAGAACAAACCACAGGGTGCGGATGGCCCTCTTTAGGACAGAGGTGTAGCAAATATCAAATTCATAGCCAGCGTCTGAGTGAATTGGAGACAGGACATGAAAAATATGGTAAATTAAATGATCATTGGCATTTGAGGCAAAGACAAAGAGAGACGTTTCGCTAAAAAATGCAGGACAGCAAATCATCAAATCAAATTCTACAACCATTACCCTTATCAAATGATAATAATTTACAGTGTTTACTGCTTCTCTCACAACATTTACACATTTGCTTTTGCTTAGTCAGGAACACATCATAGGACACTGACAGACTGTGGGCTCAGCAGAATTTGCCTGCAGAGGATTTTTGGGTCACAAAAAAATGGGGAGGACCTGAAAGGAGGATTGTAAGATGTCCTGATAGCCGCCAAGATGCAGAACAGTGCAAACTTTTACACAGCAAACAGCAGTATTAATTTACACTGATAACAAATGCATCTCTGCTCAACAGTCTGGCTTCCATTATTCCGTAGATCTTAGATATGGCTGAAACTGTGGGCTTCTTCACTTTTTGTCCATTACATCCAAATATGTGTGTCTGAGTACAGAAGCTGTACATTTGAAAATGTTCCTGTATTCTAAGTCATCATGGGCATCTGTCAGAATTATCTGCTGTTAAGCCTACTTCACAAATCCAGTATGTATAAATCATATATCATAACACATCTATTCTCTTTATATGTCTTTACTGGAAATCACTGAGGTAAGTATAAGGAGTGTAAGACACCAGGGGCCAACATAACAGACTGCCTTGACTGGTGTATGGGACCATCATGTGCTCAGGGGGAAAACGGGTCCAGCAGAGACTCTGTTGTCTGTGCCGGACTGACAAGTGTCTGATCAAACAATTTGCAGGATCTATAATTTCCTACAAACGTGTGGCTACTTCAGTTTGTTATTTTAATTATTAAGGCCTAATATGACAGACCCTTNCCCCCGCTGCTTGCTGGTTTGTCTTGTGTCGCAGTGGGCCCCACTACCTGTTTCCCCATCCGCCTGCGTTGCATAAGCACTGGCCTGCAACAGCTTTAATCCCGATTATGCCCTGTGACATTATCTGCACTACCTTTCAGCGCTTGTCCTCCTCTCTTCGCCTCGTGCTCCCCGGTCTCACTCAGGTCCGCGTCGAACCAGCCGCAGAAGCGGTTCTCCTGGTTCCAGCAGCTCTCTCCATGGCGGATCAGGACCAGCTTGTACGCAGCCATCCTCACACCAATGCCCTCTACGCTGTATTTCCGGAATATATGGGGTAAGTGACTCTTCTTAATACGTACCAGCGGCGTCGCAGATTTGGCTTCACTACAACCCCAAAGAAGGCTACAGAGACGCGGGCGCAGTATTTCGGTAGCCTTGAGGGACAGCCTGTGACAGCAGTAGGTTTACTGAGTTGGCTGGTCCGTCTTAACTTGACATATCTCACGAGCAGAGCTCTCTTCCTGTCGGTTTCCACCAATCAGAGCTGCAGCTGTGTGCGCCGGAGGAGGAGGGAGGCAGGGAGGATGCGCAAAGACGCACGTCCACACATCCAGCAGTGCGTCCTGCATCACATGGAGAAACTGCCTTTTTACACTAACAAATATCACGAATGGTCACCAAAGTAAGTCAAAAAAATACCAGTATACACATATTATACCAGTCACTCAGTATTAGACTTACTACAAACATCACAGACTGTAAAAAAACAACAACAGCAGATTCACTTTTTAATTATCTGAGATGACAGTTGCAGCACCAGCAATCTGCACTGTGGCCTCATTTTGCTCTTCATCGCCTGAAGATAGACATGCTGAATCAAGGTGTCTCTCTCACAAATGTGGCTATAGACGCTAGAACTGTGTGCATCTGACACATTGTTTTGCCTGAACTTGGTAAAACAGTAACACAGGTTTTAAAATAAGGCGTAATTTAACAGTAGCTATGTGATCAGACACAGGAAAGACTGGTGGATTTTAATTCGTAGTTTGCTCATGAGGACTTATGAGGAACTCATGGACTTGAGATGTGACTTGGACTTCCCCAGGTATGACAGACTCTGACTATTACTCAGTGGATTTTCTTAGTAGGCTATAGGCTACATTGGTTGCATTGGGGTGTGACAGTATGTGGGTGAACATCCTTCAACAGTCCCTTATTCAAACCAGAATCTGCGCTGCTGAAGTATTGCTTGAGTATGACACAAAATTCAGACAACTTCAGATACTGGCATCCCTGACTTTTGAGTTTGCCAAAAGTAGTCAGAGTTCACCATTCAGCATTTTAACAGCACTGAAGAATGTTTAAATTGAATGTGCCTTTGTCAAAACACTGTTGGCAGTATGATCTTGAAGAGATGATTAACTTGGCTTGGGACAAAGGGGTTAAAGTGAACAAATTCAATTCATTCATTGACCAATGACACCATCAAAGATAAAGTATGTACATGTGAACTATTTCCTGCATATTGGTGCACTGAATCTTGACTTTGAAATGCCTTGACAAGTAGAATCACTTTGTCATTCGTTAACATTTACATTAATTAAATTGTTTTGGTTTATTTTATGTAGGATGTAAATACGTTTTGGAGCTGAATGTGGCTTTGTATGTCCCCTCAATGTAATCTGTCGAGATTACCCAGTTTGATAAATGAAAGTTAAACATTTTCGTCAGTCCCATAATGACGCTGGCGTTTTCATCAAAGGCTTTTCTTTACATGAAGGTAATTGATTGTGTTAACTATGATCTCACGTGCCTTCCGTGAGCGGAATGAGTGTGTCCAATCAGCGCTAGAGATTAGCTTGTTGACAGGGGCATTTGACCCCTGATTGGTTAAAGTTCAAAACACTCAACTGGTCCCGCCTCTTCCCGGAAGCTGACAGTCATCTGATTTTTCTTTTTTCCCCTGTGTTTCCTTGTTAGCCAGCGTCAGTACTAGCCAACAAAACAACCGTCCCACTTTCTGTCTCTCTCCTATTTCGTCCTTTTTTCTCTCTCTTCACTTTTTCCAGGAATTTAAAGAACTCCTGGTCCTAAATCATGGACGAGACAAGTCCGCTTGTCTCTCCGCTGCGGGACTCCGGAGATTTCGGCTACGGTCCCACGGAGCCCACCAGCCCCCGAGGCACGTTTGGAAGCACACCGGGCTCGGTGGTGCGTATCCCGGCTGGCAGTCCGGGTCGAAGCCGGGAGAGACAGCCGCTTCTGGACCGGGACCGTGGTAGCTCGCCGCGGGAGCCGCACAGGAACGAGTTCCCGGAGGATCCCGAGTTCAGAGACATCATCCGAAAGGCCGACCGAGCCATAGAGGAGGGGATCTACCCGGAGAGGATCTACCAAGGATCCAGTGGAAGCTATTTTGTCAAAGACTCACACGGGGTAAGTAGAGAAGCTGCTAAGGTGCAGCTTTTGATTACCAGCCGTTGTTCCTTTTATCTGTGTTGTTGCTGATCTGTGATATGTGAAGTGTGTGTAATGCAAGGACTGCAGGACTGTTGTGAGTCGCTTCTAGGCAAGGCCTCTTTAAACTAGCCTGTGATGACTAGGCAAATGGGCTGCAGGACATGCAAACACAACATTAAACTACATCTATACAGGTTTGACTAATATACAAACATTTCTTAGAATAGAAAAAGAAAAGAATACAACTTAATTTTTTACCAGGGTGGAAACACATCTTTGATCTGTATGGTTGTAGATTAAAACATACACATACAGGAGACCACCTGGTTCTGTGGCTTTCTGGGTTCTTTACTGGCCATGTTGGGGACCCCTGTCCGATTTAAATAGATAAACAATTTGCATGTATTTTCTGAATACATTTACATTCACATTTTAGTATTTTTCAACATCTTGATCCAGGTGCTTAGCTCCCCCTAAAACGTCTTTTCATCAATGTAACTGTGGCTGTGCTGGCAGATGTTCATCATCTCTGATCCTTCTGCTGAGGCAGGTAGTCTGTTGAATGGCCACCTTCGACCAGCTGTCACAATTTGTTTATGCAGGAGTTTTACAAACTGCTACACATTCAAGACAAATCAGGGAATCAACACATGGACCATTATAGAGCATTTTCCCCCATTTGTCACCTGTGACGCAGTCTCCTGACTCTTTCTAATTGTGCCGGATTAATGACAGTAAACTTTAATCAGCACTACTGGAGCCCAGCAGTAAAAGTCTTTGGCAACTCACAGATACTGGCCTCCCACTACGGCCCAATCTACAGTGCGTGTTGTGTTCAGTCCATGTAAAAAAAAGAAATATAGGAAGTGTATCTGTAGGTTTTCTGGCCGTATGCTCACACATTTAACATGTTGTTTTTTCAGTCTGTTCAATATAAGTAGTTTGGGCCGTGATATGTGCCACTTTCTCCACTCACTAAAGCTCACAAAACAGAAATAAGTATTCTAGATCTAAAGTTTCTGTGCATTGACCCTCTCCCCTCCACCTCCCCAGTTCTTTTAGTTAGTCACTGGTGTGCTCAATAGTCATGTGCTAGCTCTCTGTGAGGATATAATTCTCTTCGATGACCAAGTTTCATGTTGAAATCGGTGTGCGTGTGTGTGTGTCACACTAGCCTAATGCAACATGTGATTTTCTATATGCAACTTTAAAGTGACATTGCCCCCAAAATCTATCTTTTGCTCATCAAACACTTTATAGACAGTCTGTATTTGTACTTTATACAGAGCACAGTGGCTGTGGACAACTTCAGTACATATCACTGTATTTCAAAAGTAACAATTTTTTCCGTGAATAAAATGTTTAAGTTTGAACCACCCCTGCTGTCTGCTCTCTCTTTCCTGATTTTTGTTCCCTGCTTTTCCTTCTCATTTTCCCCACTCTGTCTCCCCCCACAGAAAATCATTGGCGTGTTCAAACCTAAGAATGAAGAGCCATATGGCCAGCTGAACCCCAAGTGGACCAAGTGGCTCCAAAAACTGTGTTGTCCCTGCTGCTTTGGCCGCGACTGTTTGGTCCTGAACCAGGGTTACCTCTCGGAGGCCGGGGCCAGCCTGGTCGATCAGAAACTGGAGCTCAACATCGTTCCCAAGACCAAAGTATAGCCATACACAGTGCTACCTACGCTTTATAAAAGCAACAAACCATTTGGGAAATACTCCCTCTCTCTAATTAATTTTCTGCACTCCAGGTGGTGTATCTGGCCAGTGAAACATTCAACTACAGTGCCATAGACAGGGTGAAATCTCGAGGAAAGAGGCTAGCCCTGGAGAAGGTGCCTAAAGTGGGACAGCGCTTCCACAGGATTGGACTGCCACCAAAGGTAAGCTGATCAATTGTTTCATTACACACATGATTGTGGTGAATTTGTGTATTGAACAAATAGGCACTGTTTGTCCAGTGACCAGTGAAGGAAAATGTCACCCTCAAAAGCCTTGAAATTTAACCTGTTAGATGTTACGAGTTGTAGTAAGTAAGTAAAGTCTAGAATTATTATGTGTATTGTCTACTTTGACTTCACTTAATTCTTGATTTTCTCTGAATGATTTTGAGTAGAAGGGGTCTATACTTGGTGCCAGTAATTGACATTAATTGTGATATTTAATGTCAATAATTCATTTCTGGCATGAAGTTTCATTTTAGCTGCTACAGCAACAGACAGACCTGCTGTCACAATGTCTGTATGTGGCCTTTGGTCCACATGAAAATACACCAAGGTTCCAAGTCCATTTTTGAACTTAACAGTAAAAAAAAAAAAAAAAAACAAGCTGGGAATTTCAGTTAAACGAAGACACAGCTAAGCAACAAAATGTCATTTTGTGTGAAGGGTTTTAGGGTGGATTTTTTCCTTTAGCACAGTTGAGGACATTAAGGCAAATGGCATTATAATACGCTGATGTTGTTATTCCACTAGGTTGGTTCCTTCCAGCTTTTTGTTGATGGGTACAAGGATGCAGATTTCTGGCTGCGAAGGTTTGAGGCGGAGCCTTTGCCTGAAAACACCAACCGTCAGCTCCAGCTGCAGTTTGAGCGGCTTGTAGTCCTCGATTACATCATCAGAAACACAGGCATGTAGTCACTCTGTCGGCACGGTCAGGGCTGGATCGTCATTATGGGCAATGTTTCAGCAAAGTGATCTTCTTCATATATTGTTATCAAGATGCCGTTATGCAGTCAGTCACATTCCTGACTTTTTCCATGGCAGGTTTTATCTGACAGCATTGCAGAATGAAGTTCATGTGCTTGTCACAGACATTGAAATGGTTTGAATTTGAGTCTCTCTCTTTTTTTTTTTTCTTTTGTAGACAGGGGAAACGACAACTGGTTGTTGAAGTATGACTGTCCCATGGACCCTGTGGGGAATAGGGTGAGAACACAAAGACAACACACACTCTTACACATGCAGACACAGAGTCTTGACATTCATTTTTTTTAAATTGTTGATCCCAAGGGCTGAATATGTGTTCATTTATACCTATATCCTTATCTCTGTAGGACACAGACTGGGTGGTAGTAAAGGATCCCATCATCAAGCTGGCAGCTATAGACAATGGCCTCGCCTTCCCCCTCAAACACCCCGACTCCTGGAGAGCCTGTAAGCACCTGCATTGACGTTGTATATTATATGTGCAAACATAATCATTAAGACACAGTTTCGTTCTCCACTCACCAGACCCGTTCTACTGGGCGTGGCTTTCCCAGGCCAAGGTTCCCTTCTCCCAGGAAATCCGAGAGCTGGTCCTGCCCAAACTCTCTGATCCTAATTTTATCAAAGACCTGGAAGAGGACTTATATGAATTATTCAAGGTATGGAGGGATTAAGTATCAATGTTTGTGTTCAGAACGAAGTGGTAATTCTTTTAGCGAGTGGAATGTGAGAATCTGGCCGAGGAATAAAAATAAGGTAAAATGCAACATGGAGAAGAGGATGACTCAGTTCAGTGGCTGTGAACATCATATGTAACATATGTGTACTGTCTACTGTGTCTCACAGAAAGACCCTGGATTCGACAGAGGACAGTTTCACAAACAAGTAGCCGTATTGAGGGGGCAGGTGAGTTTTCTCCTCTTTTCCGATAGTAAGACAGGGTCACTCTTTTTCATCAGTTTTTATATGCAAGTAACTGTTCCACCTTTTCTTTCTCTTTTTCATCCCAAGATCCTGAACCTGTGCCAAGCCCTGAAGGACAGTAAATCACCCCTGCAGCTGGTCCAGATGCCCCCAGTAATAGTTGAAACAGCCCGAGCACCTCAGAGAGCCAACAGTGAGTCCTACACACAGAGTTTCCAGAGCAGAAGACCCTTCTTCACCTGGTGGTAGAAACGGTTCACAGAGCAGGAAGAGGAGGAACAGCAGGAAGCCTGGAGCGAAGAAAGGAGTGAGGAGTGATGCACTTGGAGGTCACACAGATCTGTCCTGGAAATAGGGAATAATCATCACCCTCCCCTCCTCTCCTTGTGGATATTTTAGTTACAAAGAGTGAGTGAGTGGGTGGACAGATGAAGACAAAAGAGGAAGAATTTCATAGCATATCTTCCCTTTTTGCTTCTGTGCCTTGTGTGGTTGTCAACGAGGAATCGATGCCTAAACGATGAAGACTCTACCTTCCTGCATGAGAGAGAAAGATTTGAGTGAGATGTCAGACTTTTCTTTTGGACTTCTGGGTGCACTTAATGTTTGCTCACACACAGGCATGCCGGTCAAAAGTCTCTCATACTTTTGTTTTTGGACGGGGGTTTTACATTCCATGTTTATTTTTTCTTCACACCTTCTCTGCCTTTTTAATATCCATCTGCATATTCCCTCCCGTGCAGTTAAAATCCCTGGGCTGGTGAAAGCAGTAGTGCCACTAGTGAAGACCAGTATTTCCTTTTTTAACAAATAAGAGAAGTGTGCATTTTGGATCAGACTTTTTGGGAACTGAGCACTTAGTGGTGTGTTTGTTCTGGTTTCACTCATTGCGCCTCCTAACTGTTTAGATTAAGATTTTACAAGTCATCTGGGGAGATGTTGGAAAGCAGAGGCACCTTTGGTTAAAGAAACAAAACGGTTTATTAAGCTGAAATAAATAAGACTGGCTGACTGACTAATTTTTTGTCTTTCACTGATGAGTTAAACTATTGAACAAGACAAAATTATCCAATCTGCAAGCATGCAGAGGGGGTCCTGTGATCCACTCCCAGTCCACAAGCTCCTGCTCATCTCAGCCATGTTGATTTCTGTTCATTTTTTGGCTCGTGGGGTTGACCTAAGTAAACAACAAAGTAACGTCCTGCTGTACTGAACTGATATGAAATTATTGTGACAATGCACTGTATAATTTGTATGTAATATTTAATGATAGATTATAATTAAAACATATTCCATTAATACAGATGACTTGTGTGTTTGTGAATGGTAAAGGTTTACAGTCAGGCACACTAAAAAAATAAGAAACAATCAGGCAGATCTCCAGTGCACTACTGTGTTACTGGGTATAATTTTTATTTATTTTTTATTTAACCAGGCAAGTTAGTTAAGAACAAAAGTCTTAATTACAGCCACAGCCTGGCAAGAGGATGACATCCTGTTGAAGGGAGGGATACACGTGAATAAATGGTATTGAAAATAACATAACATGGACAAACATGAATGAGACATAACATATAAAACGATACAAGAAACAGCAAAAACACAAACACACTGAATTGAACACTGGAACTGTGAATTAGTGCAGGGCATTTTAAAACTGTTATAGTTAAACAGTTATGTGTTAATGGTCCATCAAATCATGTCTTTAAAGGTACTATAATTTATATTTTTTTATTAAAAATTAATCAAATGAACATTTGCTTGTATATGGAGACCTACTGAGAAATGTCACTCTTTAGTTTCCCTCAGCTCTATAGAGCATTTTAGTGTCATTCAGCTCATTGTTTTGGTTTCATAGCAATTTCAGTGTTTTGCTTCAGCATGCAGCTGTTTTCAGTGAAAAAGCTCTAAAACCCCCATACACTACCTGCTCAGTGCCAAACAACGGACACAGTTAGTGACTAACTGGTGACCATAGAGCACTTAGCAGAGCAAGAGACAGATATGTTCCTCAGATGATAGACATAATAAACAGCTAAAAGGAGTGTGAATATTGGATGTACATTTACCAGATGGCCAGAAACACAATTTTGAATGAATGATAATGTTGCCGTGTATCTGCTGGATGTGTAACCATTCGGTAACAAGTTCACCTTGTCAGTGTTCTGTTTACTGCTTCTTTCCACTGCCATGAAGTGATCAGAAAATCAGTTAATACTAATTTTAAAAGAATGTGATTAATGGCATTTTAAAACATCCTAGGCCAGACATGCTCTTACTTTTGAAAATTTTACATTCATTGCAGTGTCACAATATCCTCCCCCATTTACCATGAGAACATAGAGTATCACGTTCTCCGACAAGTGCAGCACCAGCTGTCCAGCTAGCGTGCATCCCTGGTTCTCCTTACCCAACAGCCAGTTCCTGTCCATCTCCTGCAAAAGCCATGCGTGGGAACAGATATGCATTTGAATTTGCTATGGTTGAAGTAGTAGTTATAGATTGACTAATCCGCAAGTAGGTTTACCGAAGTTCACTGGCATTTCTCTGTGGTGGGGGTCTAACATTTAGACTACATGTTAGCAGAAAGTGCTAACAGTAGTAATACAGTCCTTTCGTGTAGACTCAACCTGTATTTCATGACTGCAGCTTCATTGCATCTTCCATTGTTCCACACCCAAGTCTGTGTTTAGTGGAGGATGCGGTGAAGGTAGCGCTCAGAGTGTCTGGCACACTCCTGTTTTGCCAAATCCAACCGCCATGAGGAGGGTTTGAAGGGATTTTGGTTCTCTGGGATGTCATTCACAGTTGCTAGTAAAAATTCTTCCGGACTGGGTGGTATGTTGGCCTCTTCATCCCCAACATTGTAGCTGGATAATGGCTCCTCAATCCTGGAAATCAGAGATGTAACTCTGGTTTAGTTGAAATATTACAAGCCTACTGTAAATATTATACTTCGAGCACATAGTTGCATAATACTTTGTTGACTTGTGTGAGTTTGGGTTGTGTAAATTATAAACCTTGGATCTAATGAACATCTAACAAGCACAGTACTGATTTTTATCTGAGGTTGGAGTCGATTGTACATAGTTTTTCTGCTAGATCTCTGGACAGATCTGAGGGAGAGTGAAGGAGAGAGAGCCATATGTGACTCCACCTAAAGTGGTGGAGAGAGCCTCAAGACAACTGTGGCACAAGAACCATGAGGAAGTAGCTAGTTCGCCAGCTTGAGCTAACGTCAGCATTCAAACATTCTCACATTAACAATATTAAAATGCTGATGTTGAGCCGATATGATGTTATAAAGTTGGCTGACTAATATTTCCATTTTTAGTGCCATGCCGCTAGGTTGGCCAAAAAAAATGTTGCAAGACACCATTTTATTACTACACTGCCCTGTAGACTCACACCACCATTTTACCTTTCTGTGGTACTTCATTCACTCCTGCAACAAATTTAATTTAGTCTCGAGGAATGTCAGCATGACAGTGTGTGTGTGTGAGAAAGAGAGAGAGAGAGAGTGTGTGTGTGTGTGTGTGTGTGTGTGTGTGTGTCTCTAGTGGTATGTAGAGAGAGGAGGACACAGTCTTGTGAGGTCATGCTGAGTTTGTTAGGCACATGACAGTTTATACAATGCATTTCAATATGCAGGGGGAGTGTGGACTCATGTTAGACAGGACCATGAACATTTACAAGTTTAACTGATTGTACAAATATAAGATGACAGTAGAAAGATTACTGATGAAGTAGGAAAGGAACAGAGAACTACTCCAAGGGATTAAGAGAATGCTTCATTCCTTTTTCTTTTAACTCCTCATCTACATAACACTTTTCACATCCTTTCTTTACTTTTAGCTGGCCTCCGCCTGTTTGACACTTACCTGAGATATCCTGATGCTCTGAGCCAACTGTGGTCTCTGTGTCCAACCGCTCTGATACCTGCTTTATTTCTTGCTCGGACTCGGAGCCCCACCAAGGCCTGGGCCAGCCCTGCCTCGTCCTGTCTCTCCTCCCCTTCCTCCTCCTTTGCCTCCTCTGCTCCCTCGATATCTGGATCCATCCCTCGCCACACTAGCTTCGCCCGATGTTCAGCATCTCTGTCTCCTGCTGTTCTGAACAGTCTGTGCAGCTGCTGCAGGTTGACCCCTGTAAAGATGTTGGAGCATCCTGGCTTCCTGTTACGTCGATTGGAAAGTTTCCACTGCACAGGCAGACCTTCCTCAGAGGAGGTGGATGCTGGCGCCTCTGCCATGTTGCAAGGGTGGATGGCTTCCAGGTGGTGATATAAGGACAGGAGGACAATATCAAGGGGGGAAGGTAAGGTAAGCTGAAAAGGGGGATGAAGTAAAGAGAACAGATTGGTCAAACTAAAGAGATCACAGCCACAAGTAAAGCTCAAGTGTCCTGCCAGCAGACACACTTCAAAAACAAACAAACAAATAATCTAAGCCACCCTGTGTTGGTTGACGACACACTGATTGCTGCTGTTTAAAGGTCAGTGAAAAATGTCCACCATAATTGTCCAAATCCCAAGTTAAGAATCAATTTGCTTGTGTTGTCGATCCAAACATCCGAACAGTCTAAAACCCAAATAAATGTAGCCTAATATCATGGTAGACAAAGACAACCATTAAATATTCACACTGAAGCTGAAACCAGCAGATTTGTGGCATTTCTGCTTTAAAGAGTACTGGCATATGGTGATACAATTATCAAAAGATTACATGCAGAATGGATGCAGAATAATTTTCTGTCAATTGACTAATCGAGTAATCAACTTGTTTCGGCCTGATGGTGATGTCATGAAAATCTTATGCTTCATGTGTTTATGCCAGTGTTTTTATATTGAAATTGCCAAATAAACTAGCTCTTTCTCCTGTAATTTCCCCGTAACATATTCACATTCAATAAAATTAATTCTATAAAAAGTATCCCGACTGATAATGTTCACAGCTGTCTGCCACAGCCAGGAAAGCTATGTACGGTTAAAAACCTCAAAATGATTTTAAACACAGGTAGAATGTAGTAGGAGGAGAGTGCTTACCTTACTCTCTGCTTGAATAAGACAAACTCTAACTGTGAACCACAGGCAGACAGACAACCTGATTAACAAGCTTCCAGACTACAACCTTCACACCTGCTAATGCCGAGCCGACCCACTTGCTGCAGGAGAACGCAAAGGAATAATCAAAGAGTAATCCATGAATTACGTCAGTGCCGAGGTGCTTACCTCAACGCAAGAGCCGGTTGGAAAGAAAGGGGGAGAAAAACAGTCAAAAGCAAGTCCAGGACAGAAAGGAGGCATTATGGGCTTCTGCTATTGATAATACTCTGATTTCAAGCTAAGAGGCACTGTACTAATGATTGATTTGATTGATTGATTGATTGATTGATTGATTGATTAACACATTTGAACGAACACAATAAAAACACACAGCACCAGCCTGCATTGCTTCTACAAGGACAAAAATTTGATGCCTGTGCCATTTTTCTCTACCTTTAAATCTGCACTGTAAACCAGTTGCAGCCCTCACTATAACTTCTGGAGCATCCCGATGTCTGCTACAAAATGAGTCACAGGTCAGAATGAGCTGAGGCCTTTAAAACTCTTAGAACAGGCCCCTTCGATGTGTACTTTACTGACAGAGCGGCTTTTCCTGCACGTTCATTCAGCTCCATCAAGTCAAACGCTTCAACTGGACAAATGCAATGTTCAGTTAGCTGTATCTCCCAACACTGTAAGTGGATACATTAGGTTGATGAGTGAAATTGTTCAAGTAGACAAGGCATAGCTCTCTCATATGAGTGTGCTATTAAACCATTAGGTTCGATGATAGTCAAGTTGAACTACTTGCTGCTATCCATTACCATTTACCTGTATTGTATCGCATCACATGCAGACAGTTTTTATAAATTGCTGTTGAACTAAAATAGCCTATCCTCTCTGGGTTGTCAGTGTAAATACAGTAGCTATATGAATGATAAATAGATTCAATCAGGTATAAATGGATCTTTCTGTATAACCATTGGCCACCAAGTGGCGCCCTTTTTTTACCACCTGTGGTGTGGTCAGGCCAATGGACCGTGTGTTTTTCAGACTGCAGCCTGAGCTGAATGTAGTTTCTAGCCACATCTACAGCCAATTAAATAATGATAATTAAAATTTGAATAAAATATCAAATTATACCGGCATGGTCGGGGTCTGATGTATTTGCAATAATTTATTATGATTTAAATTTTTCAAGTTTCAAGTTTAAAAGAGTCATCATTTTTATAAAATCTATTTGGAGCTCTCTGTCAGTGACACTGAGGGGAAAAGCTTTATGCAATATAACAAGGCAACGTTGTGCCTCTGTGGGTGTTTTGTCTGACCTTATGCTGAAAGAAGCGTTTGCACACTGTAGAAAGAGCTGCCTCTCTGTGAGGGAGAGTGTTTTCATGAAACTACAAAATAATCAATTTTAATTACCAATTCGCCTAATCATAAAGTTATTATTTTGTTGACTATTATTTACCTTTATTATTATTATTTACATTGTATGGACCAAAGTATAGTATTACATCATTAACAAGAAACTAGAACACATTTTATCTCAAAGAAAAATGCTGATGAGAAGAACTGTCGCAGAACTTCAGACATGGACCCTGAACTCATCAAAGCTTTCATGGTTTTCCCAAAGCACGTCTAATTAAAATCAGTCCAATTAATTAGCAGGTGTGTAGCAGGTGTGTAGTAGTAGGGTAGACTTTTAAGCGCCCCCAAGGTCTCAGAAGCAGATGCGAGCCTCTTTCTTTAAAAGCCAAACATGTGTGGGCGCTTTGCTGGACTGCTGCGGGATCGACGGGCCTTTGCTCCCAGGACGGGTGTAATGACTCAACAACGAGCAGGTTCTATCCAAGGCAAGCCACCTAAAGATAACGTGGGCCCAGCTGTAAGTTTCCAAATGATCCCTCTTAAGTTTTATTTGACATTAGCTGGAAGATGCTCTCAAAATATAAGGGACAACTAATTTCTGAATCATTTGATAACTGAAATGACCTGGCTCTGTCCTGCAGGAATCTGTGCTCGTGCTGACTTTGATGGCTCTGGGTGTCCTCGGACCTGCTTTTTGGATTCTTGCTCACTTAGACGGTTATAAAACTCGTGATTGATGGATGAACCATCGTTTACACTTGTTAGCCTGCCTGCTGTTATAAGTGCCATTTGTAGGTTTTGGACTTGTTGGTAACTTAATAAAAGGTGACTCAATTTCGCTTTGTCGGTTTGTATTTTTGGTTGTGCAGTTCAGCCAATGCACCAGTAGGTGTCAGAAACTGTCGGCGGAAGTGAAACCTCTCGCTTTGCTTATAAACAGGCTGTATCCCACAGGGCATCCATAACTGTTGTACGCAAGGGGTGTATTTATATTGCCGAACCATTACAGAGCTGAAAGTGCATTTGAATGCACCATGAAGCCGCAGCACGCTGAGACTAAACAGCGCCTGTCTGTAACAAACCCAGCCGAGGCTGCGCTGTCTCTGCAAGAGGAGCTCGTCGCAGCGATACATGGGGCGTTTGAAGTGGCCGTGGAGATCGCAGTTCGAGAGGTGACTAAGCTGGTGGGTCAAGCGACAGGAGACGTGTATGAAGAGATGCGGCGAGAGAACGAGTCCCTCAAAGAAAGACTGCAGAAAGCTCAAGCACTGCTGGACTGTGCGCGCAGGGAGGACAGAGGTGCCAGCCCTTCTCCTACAAAGCTACACCTGAATGCTACCAGCCATGTAGGCCAACCGCCTTACCCTAAATCTCATCAAAAAAGCCCAGATCCCAGAGTGGGCAATGGACACGGTTGCGCGGGGCTCAGGGGTGACACTCCTCCTGCAAGTCACAGCCGTGCAGACCTGCCTCCTGACCGCCAAAATAAACCTGTGAACAGAAATGAGGAGCAGAGATCAGGCGAGCATGTAAAGACGCACCATGTCAGTGGTGCAGCTTCAGACCCAGAGAGAAAAAAGGGATATGCAGTTGCTTGTGATGTGTTGATTAAAGGTATATAGCTTTTTTTAATTTAGTCTTTTGTTCGATCACTGTCTTCCTCTGTGCCTCTTTAGTCAAAGGTAGAGCATAATACATTTGGCTCAAATGGTCCAAGCATGCACAGAAACTACATGTTCATATGTGGTGCTGGCAGTTTTCACACATTTTGCAGACTCATGAGTGTGAAATTGCAGTGACAAACACTTGCTAGTATGTCAGCAACACTTTTGATATCTCCACTGGCCTATTACAGCAGGTAAAATTCTGTTTTTGATCCTTAAAGTAACTATGTGCACCATATAAATACAGATGTTTTAGAGGGCTTTTAGTTTTTCTTTTACAGAGTGAAGAGGCTAAACTCAGCACTTTTCACTTAAAAGGCGTTCACAAGAGATTTGCTCATTTATCTGTAAAAAGGATATTGTAAATAATATAGACAAATATCTAGTGATTGCTTGCTCACTGCATGCGCCCTGTGATCTTTTTTGTTTACAGAAGTCAGTGAAGAAATCTCCCGTGTATGTGTGGTGAGGGTAGAGAGCATTAACCAGCCAAATCGAGACCTGGCAGCTCAACGCTGCGACTCGCCACCCCTTCCCAGTGGAGATGACAAGTCCACTTTAGAGAAGGTTACAGTAAAGCAGGAGAAGCCAGAAGAGGAGAGCGACGGTCCATCTTGCTGTTTAGACTCAATCAAATTGGAGGACTTTAGCCCGGAGTGTATGTCAGCGGTCCAGTCCAATGTGCTGGAGGAGTGGAAACCAGAAATGCTGGATATTCAGAGCCAAGACTCAGACACTCTGTCCTGCACCGGGCTGGCTCAGGGTAAGAAAGAAAACACTGAGTGTCTGAAACATCTGCAAAATGTCCCTGTTAAAGCAACAGATTACATTCTGATAACTATTCAGATTTTATATACAGTGTTATGTTATTATTTAGTGTCTGTGCATCCTGCAGTGTTTCCCCTAATGTCTGAGAAATTCTGATTTAGGCTGCTGGAACAATTGTAAGTAGTAATAAAAGATATCTCTGCTAAAGTTGAATTTGATCAAATTTAAACCCAATTCAGCTTTCTTCCTTTCTTTTGACAGCCTTTGTCGTATTGATCAGTTCCACAGCCAGTATGTAATCAGCATGTGACATGCATCATCATTTCACATTAAGGTGCTGATGCCTGCTTGCGTAATTTGCACTCCATCTAACCCAGTTGGGTGTAGCGTGAGGTCCGGTGCAATGGTCCGGTGCGCTACGTCTGACCTACACCTACCACTGAAGATATATTCATAATAGAAAAGTTGTAGTGACAAGGGCATGTGGTGTGCTGTTGCGTCTAGTGTAGCTTATCCGCGTGGGTTGACTGAAACTGATGCTGGCAGGTTCAAAGCAGTACAGTATGTCGCCACACCTGATGTGACATCTAACACTAGTCATGCAGTCTTCTAGGCTGTTTGAGAGAGAGGGAAAAAGATATTGACTTGTTAGTTCAGCCGCCTGTGTCATTACTGCAAATATGTTGCTTTATTTGTGTAATATGCAGGAGTTTAATGAAGTGAACACAGTGAACGGCCGTGTGTAACAGCACGGTGCCCTGGCACGGCACGTCTCAGCATCAGTTTTATGAACCCATCAGTCCTGATGCCTTCAGATGCTGCAGGGATTTCGTAAACTGAATGAGAAGCTTTTCAGACAGGATAAAGCAGCTATGGACAACAGATGCTGTAAGAACTGCACACATTCATTCATAGATCTGTGCAGACTGATTTACTGACTTTCCTGATTTAATCACATTAAACGTTAATTCTGTGCCGATTTTGGTGGTGGAGTGTTAAATGGAAATAAATGATTTATATGTTAAGAATTCATCTGTTGGTGCAGCGCGTCTGTAGCATTAGAATAAACCACTGTCATTTTTTTATGTGTCATTGTGCTCATAATGAACTGAACTCCAGTCCTGAGCATGAAATAGTGAGCATATGGTAGCCTACACTCTTCTAGGTCAAAAAAGAGAGAAATATTAGCTAGCTAGCAGCAAAGTTACATACTCTTGTATATTACACAATAAAAGCAACTTGTAATAATGACCTAACAAATGGTCAAACTCATTTTCTCTCCCTCTGGGTAAAGCCAGATTAGGTGTCACATCAGGTGTGGTAGTGCTTTGCACCTGCCAGCATCAGGTTCAGTAAAACCCTGCAATGATGCACCACACTAGAGGTGACAGCACCACACATGCCTCTACATGTAGCTAGAACTTTCCCAAGTGTTAGGTGTACTGTCAGGCTTTGCTCAGTAGTGCAGCGTACCTGACCATTATAGCGTCATTCAACACCACACCTGTTATCTACACATGACAAATTCATTTAGTTATGTAAGGTGTAGTGTTGGTTGTGACGTAGGTGTGGCACGGTTGATCAGGTTAACACCTAAATGATTTGCCTGCGGCACTGTGTAACCAATGAAATCTGTGTAAATTGCAGGTGTAATGTCGGAGGTTGGTCAGACTGTAGAGGTCTTGTCAGGCTAGTGATGCATTTGAGAAACTGGTGTCCATTAATAAACAGGATTGTATTCTCAACATTAATGCTATCAAATCATTTAAAAAGCTTTAAATAAATATGATGGCCAGTATATATTTACTGGATGTAAATATTTGCTGTGTTATGGCTGATTTAAGCCTACACAAAAGTTGCTGCCATTTTGACATAGATTTCCTGTAACTTAAAAATTTGGATAAAAACAGCTTAACTTTAAATTTCGTTCAGTTTAACGCCACGTGATATATATATATTTTTTTTGTTGCATTTTCTTCTCTACAGCTCATCTTTCCAACCTGACCACCAACCTCCCACCACCCGCAGATCTTCCGTCTCTCTCCTCAGAGTTCCCAAACATCTTCCAGGCAGCAGAACCAGCTCCCATCCCAGAAACTCCTCCACAGGTTTATGGAGTCCACGTACGGGCCAGCCGCAACCTCAGCCACACCTTCACCAACCTCTACGCCTGCAAGTCTTGTGGTCAGACATTCCACCTGCCCAGCTTGCTGCGGCGGCACTACGGCCAGTGCCAACAGAAGCTCCAGCAGTGTTGTCAGCAGCCCGTAGCAGGAAGTAAGAGGACCAGACTGCAGCTTTACCCGCCGGGCTGCAGCCCTTTCCGCTGCACAGAGTGCAACCGAGAGTTCAACCGCATGGAGAACCTCAAGACTCACCTTCGCATCCACACAGGAGAGAGGCCTTACACCTGCTCAGTGTGCTCCAAGTGTTTCCGTCACTCTGGGGCATTAACCAGGCACTTCCGTATCCACACCGGAGAGAAGCCTTACATCTGCGGACAGTGTGGGAAGTCTTTCAGAAACTGTGGAGGGCTCAAATTCCACCAGCGCTCACATAGCATGCAGCCGCAGTAGAGTGGGACTCAACAGTGTTAAGGTCTTCAAGATCTCTTTTTTTTAATGCGAGATGTAAAGAGCTGATTTTATGCAATTCTCAATGTTTAAATTTTTATGTTTAAAAAAAAGGGACACAGGCTTTTCCAGATGGTCAGCCATGAGGCTGTTGACTGACATAGTCTGGGGAATGTTGTGTACTCAACTCAGCTCACTCCATAACAGGGTCTTTCCTGTCTGTACCGTGTCACCTTTTTCCACCAGGTCTTCCCTTTTGAGATAGCAGGTATTGTTTTTAAGTGCTCTCACCCAGAAAGCAGCATCTCAACAGATTACGGGGCCAGTCAGTTGTCCTCTTATTGGTACAAACGAACCACTTAGGAAGACAATGTATAAATACAGTAGCTATGTGAAACCTTTCAGTGCCAGTTTCTAACATGTTTTATGATGGTTATTAAATAATCAGTTTTTATCTTTTTCATGGCAATCTTGTTTTCTAATTGTGCCTAATGCATCCAAATATTTTAACTATACTGTATGGAGAATAATTTCATTTGATTATTAAAAAGTATGAAAATTGCTCAAAGAGTGGACAAAGTATGTCAGCTTTGTTTAGTTTTTTAATGTTTGATTTAGTCAGAAGTGGAAATTAAGAACATTTACTCAAGTAGAGTGACACCAGAAGATGGTACCTGGTCCAGATCAACAACAGCCACTTCATTTGATTTCAGTATCGGGTCGACAGAGGGACAAGTTATATTTCATAAATTCTACGCCCTTGCTGGTGTAAAACTAAAATATTTGACCCATCATATTCTGTCACAAAACACAAACGACGATTCATTACAAACGATACATTTAAACAATCATGTCAAAGGAAGGTTATCATGAGAAACTGGACTTGAAGATACTTGAAGTTTTGTCCCTCATCTGAGCTTCTTTATTTCTGACTGACTGGTAGGGAAATTCATCTATTTACATGTGTGGTCCTTTTATAAGATGATCGATACTGCTGGTTGGTTAGTGCTCCTGGATGTTGTAACAACGGTCTTTATGGTTGTTAGAGCCACCCGAGGCTGAACAACCATCATTGGCATCCTCACCTTTGTTTAGTTTCCTAAACAAATGTTAGTTTCCTGTGGAGACTAAACAAACATTCACTTTTGGCTTTGTACTCTTGGTTAGACAAAGCAAGCAAGACATCAAGGTGATATTAAGGTGACACTGTGGGCTCTGTGTAATTGTGACTGCATTTCTCACTGTTTCCAGGATTTTGAAAATGTCAACTGAGTGCTTGGAGTCATACAGGGACCAAGTTTGAAAATAATATAATAATTTAATAAATAGGGAAGTTTGCCTACTGTATTTTAAAATTACTGCATGTTTGTCAAGTCAGCAACCCCTGACAAAATTAGCCATACTCATAGTACATTTACTTTTGATATTGTATTTTGACTCAAGTAGATATTGAAGACCTCTACTTTTATGGTGCAAGTTAATCAGGAACTCAAGTAGACCTACAGGATTTGTGTACTTTGTCCACCACTTATATGCAGGCAGAGAGAGGTCACAGAAAAGTTCCAATAGGATATTAGTTACAGGCAGATTTACCAATGGGACAGTTAAGTGAAATATTTGTCGAAAATGTTAGTGGGGTCATTTTATTGCATAAAACCAATCAGATCAGTCAATTTAATCTTTTGGACCATGCAGGGTTAGCAATGTACGACCAGTGGTTAAGTTTAGGTAGGCTAAAGGTTAAGCAAGCACGCTAGTGGTTAGGCTGAAGGTAAATCTCCAGGAAATGAAATAAGTTAGTGTAATGTCCTCTGAAGTAATGTGGGTGTGCTTTTTAAAATGTCTAAATTCCCCCTGCAGTGACAACACTGTTGAGAGAGACTATAATGAATCAACAGATAATGGTTAGTTCATAAGTATCTGTAAATCATAATGACCAATTTCTTTAGTGGTTCCAAATTAACTCTGAATCAGTCCCTGAGAGTAAGGAAAACTATGCTATACTGAGTAGTTCATGATTATCTGATTAGCCTACTTACATTTGTGTTCAAGCTCTTTCATTGGGTACTTTATTTGAGCAGGGCACGAAAGGATTAATTATTAATGGTAATCGGGTAATCATGGACAAATGAGGGACGACTATAATGTATTACTTTATGGCGCGAGTTAGTCAGGAAGTGCTCATGAATAAAGTGGTCAGTATGTCGATTACCAATTCCTGATCTGTTCCTCACTCATTCCTTAGTAACTATTCACATTTTTGTGGCATTTTTTGGCTACCGTATTTAAAGTGTTAACAAAAATATTTGCACATTTATAGATTCTAGAATATGAAATATAATAGCCTTTATTTTGAAAACAACTGCATCCTTATTATTATACCTACTTATTATTAAACACCCAAACGTTTTATTTATTTTTTATAAGCACTTACATAAAGCATTTGGGTAGCCATTTTCATTTATTTTTCAACATAGTCAGACTAAAACGAGCTTACAATTTTTTGGAAATTCAGAGTCAGTGCTGCTCTGCACCCTACCGCCCTGCTCTGTGATCGGTTGTATCGGACACCAGCTCCTTCTCTGTGATCCACTGTTCGGCCTGGATTAAATGAGGAAGCGGACGTTGTCAGACCAGCTCGGAGCTAACGTAGCTAGCTGGGACAAACAAACAACTCGTTTACCCGTCGGGTTTCTCCGCACACAACTGCACAGTTTTATAAAGGGCCTTGCTTTGACTTGTGGATGCTCATGAAGGAGGGCAGGCAGCTGCCATGTTGACCGGGCCGGGTGCATTTGGAGGCTCTTCCTTCCTCCAGGCTGACGATGTCGGTGGGACTTGCTAGTTACGCCTGAACTCTCCTCGGCGCTGCTGCTGCTGCTGCTTCACAAGTTGGCTGTTGTTGGACACTCAGCCCTGGGTGAGTTATACTATTAGCTGGGCGGCAGTAGCGATAGTAAATGTATAGTGTCCTTCTGTCAGCAAGCCAAGTTTACTCTCCTGCTTGGCAGCATCTCACAGGCCACAACACCGCGCCGATTTAGGGAGATGCTGCTGAGGTGCTCCTTTGCGTGTTCACTGTGAATGATGAATGATTTATTTATTATTGCAAAAGGAGGACTGACAGGGATGGAGTGCACTCAAAAAACACCTCATGTAGTTATAGGTTAGGGTTGCTTCTGTTCAGAACAAAGTACTCGAGTACGTTAAAGTAGCTTTTGAAGACAACATTAAGTACCTGTTAGTGTGATCACTTAGAAAAGATCATGTTGACAGTAACATAAAATAACATGACGAGTACACCCTAATAATCTCTTACTAATTCAGTGACGCTTCCAGAAGCTGTCACACATAATTGTAAAGATAACTTTCTTTTTAGATTACTGTTAAGGATGTTAGAGCTTAAGCCATCTGGTCTCCTAATCCTGCTAGAAGGGACACAAAACGCTGCTATCAGCTTTTCTATAGATCTTGCCTGTGCAAAAATAGTTTACTGTTGCTACAATTTTTCATATGTATATAGCTGTAAGCATAATTATAATTAATGTACTCCAAAATGATCATTTACAGTACCAAGAATAGCATTAGACATTGTCCACTGCTGTGCTGCACCTCTGTTTGTTGGTTGTGGCCAGAAGTGTGCTCTAGGAAAACCTCACCAGCACAGTGCAGGTATGTTCTGGTGGGGTGTGGTCCCCCCCCCCCC